>CAHIKZ030000333.1:85000-132500 GCA_903632075.3 Acanthosepion pharaonis | reverse complement strand
ATATATATTTCATTTATATATATATATATATATTCATTTATATATATATATTCATTATATATATATATATTCATTTATATATATATTCATTTATATATATACATATTCATTTATATATATATATTCATTTATATATATATATATATATTTCATTTATATATATATATATATATTTCATTTATATATATATATGTTCATTTATATATATATATTCATTTATATATATATATATATATATATATATATATATATATGTTCATTTATATATATATATATGTTCATTTATATATATATATATTCATTTATATATATATATATATATATTCATTTATATATATATATTCATTTATAGATATATTCATTTATATATATATATTCATTTTATATATATGTTCATTTATATATATATATATATTCATTTATATATATATTCATTTATATATATATATATATATATTCATTTATATATATATATATTTATATATATATATATTCATTTATATATATATTCATTTATATATATATTCCTTTATATATATATATATATTCATTTATATATATATACATTTATATATATATTCATTTATATATATATATCATTTATATATATATATTTATTTATATATATATATATATATTCACTTATATATATATATTCATTTATATTTCTATATTCATTTATATATATATATATATATATATATCATATATATATATATATATTTTCATTTATATATATATATTCATTTATATATATATATTCATTTATATATATATATATATATATTCCTTTATATATATATATTCATTTATATATATATATTTCATATATATATATGTATATATATTCATTTATATATATATATATATTCATTTATATATATATATATTAATATATATATATATATATTCATTTATATATATATATATATATATATATATATATATATATATATATATATATATGTGTGTCACTTGAGGTTTGTTGCTAACACCGATTCCAAATGACATTCAATTTATGGAACCTCATTAGTGCGTCTAATATACCCATGAGTCTTTTATACTGATTAATGTTGTAATTAAATCTAGGGCATTGAATATTTTAGGGTAGAAATGTTGCTCCTGAATTTCTGGTTACATTCATGCTACACTGGAAATCTGCGTTGAAATTAAATCCCATATGACATTCAGCTGAAAGAGCCTCAATTTGTGCGTGTGATATTCATACCGATAATTAATCTAATTAATTCTCGGATATTAAATATTCTAATGCAGAAGTGTTGCTCCTGAATTGTTGGTATTACTTGTTATTTCTTTCAGATTTATTTTAATTTAACAATGCTTGAATCTCTGTAAATCAGTAGAAATATTTTATCTAGTATCAAAAACAAGATCACCCTTTTTGGTCTTATCTTTTTCAATCTAAAATGGAGTCTTGTAGGAAAAAAAAACAATTATGAAAATATGTCGATTCTAACATATTTCACACGTAGAATTTTCCGATGTTGTAAACAGCACTGCAGTTTATAATATCGGTAACCAAAACAAATGAAAACAAAAAAAAGAAACTTTTTTTTTATTTTTGTCTTGACAGAATTAAACTTACTTTAATGTCCGGTTCTAAAATAAAAAAAAAATCTCTTGTACAAAGACAGTGAATCATTTTCTATCTGCAGTAGACGTTACAAGCATATCATACATATGATATAAGAAACATGTCAGCATACTGAACCAATTACCCAGACAAATATCTTCACCTTTGTTCTTTCCACCCTACGGTTTGGTTGGCAAGCTTTCATTCGTGTTTTTTTTTTTTAAATGGTTACCACTGATTTTATTTTTTTTTCTCCTCTTCAACACATTTCCGATAAAATGTCATAAATTCCTCAAACAAATAAAATTCTTTAAACAAATAAAATTCCTCAAAAAAATAAAACACAATTTTTGAGAAATCGTTGTCGTTTGCCAAGTACATTAGAATAAAATTCGATTTTAAAATGTTTGGGTTTGTAAATGTAATTAAGTTAACAATATCTGTAAACAGGGAAATAAGCACTATGAAAAACTAATTTGAATAATTTGCACTATTTACTTTATTTAGATTCTTGTCCTCACGTTTGTTGCCATGTTCACGGCATTTCGGCCGTTGTACAGGTCATTGAATACGATCTAATATTTTTTTGTATAATCTATCATCTGAAAAGAAAAAAAATAGAACGCATCAGAAATTATATAAAAATTTAAAAAAAAATCATTTTTCTGTCTTATTCAATGAAATGTGCATGAAAGAATGATGCTCCCTAAATACACACACAATATATATATATATATATATATATATATATATATATATATATATATATATATATATATATATATAGGAACTGTATATGAAAACAGCCCAGAAACATAAAACATCCACCACCGTACTACAATGTAACAATGTTCTTTAGATGGGTTTTACCATTTTTTCTCAAAATATGTTGCACGTACTTTGTTGTCACTATTGGAGCATAATATTTCCTTTGAAATTCCTCATTGTTATCAATATGATCTTTAGCTATCTCCAAACGATGAGTCTGCAAAAGAAGGATCTGTCTAGGATATATCATTTTTAGTTCGCCATCTTACGAATTCTAATTCATCGGTTATTTTTTTTGGTTCACCCTACAGTTAGTCTGCCTCTTCTTTATTCATCGTCTTGCTTACAATTTCCCGTTCGTATTGTGCTACAATATTTTATATCTGAGGGCGACAGTACGTTCTTTTCATCTTTGGCATGGTGAAAATTATTACAAGAATGAGTGGTATAAATGCATTCCTTGTAAATATTTGTTCTTCTAAGACAACGGTGTTTTTTATAGAATCTTCTAGAATTGCATCTTCAGGAAGCTATGTATTAATGTGATTTTCACAAGTACATGAATTTACATGTTATAAAATAAATTAATAAAAGTGTTAATAATTTCATACTTCCTGAAAATTTCGTTTGATTATTTAGATTTTATTTAAATAATTTTCAATGTATTTTCTTGTTCGCAAATGACTTGATGTAGATTTTATCGAAATATACTTTTCCCTATTTATTCTGTGTATTAAGGATTAATTATAAGCTCAAATTACGTTTATTAAACTGTGCCAATAATTTTAACGATTAGTCTCTATTAATATTCAAATACTGTATAATTTCGAGTACTGGCGTAACAATATATTTCTAAAATTATTTACCATATCTAATTTATTTTTGTTTTAGTAGGATTGCATCTATTTTTTTTCTAAGATTCCAAGCATAAATATGCGAACATTTCGCATTAATCGATATGAGAATCGATCTAGAAAGATTTCATTATGTTATAAAATGATACATGTATCTTTGCATTAAATAACTGTTATGACATTCCAAATAGGGACTGCAATCGGATGTAGGCTGTATTGGTTCTACACTCTACGTACCATGATATTTGCACGTCGCACCACGGGATGACACACGGTCGATTTTATTTCGCGAACTCGAGCACGTAGACTCGGGCCAAAAATTTCCCAGTCTCTAGTGGGTACTGCCGTGGGCAGCTGTATCCCGGGACAGGGAACCTCTCAATATTTTCTCAGCTGTGTCGGGCAGACAGAGACACAACTTAGTTGCGCTCTGTCCGAAGACAGAGAGTTAACCAGGAGATGTCAACAGGACGAGTAAGACAAGTACCACTGCCACTACCATACATTCGAGCCTATAAATATATATATATAGTCTACTCGTATGTATATACTAAATTGTGATAGCACTAACCAACCACTACTACATCACACTGTAGCGAATGTGTTTTATGTCATTTATTGACATCAAGCTTCTTTTTTATTTGTATTGTATTTTTGACTTTCAACTCTCTGTCCCTCTAGAGAGCTGGTTTTTTTTCCGTGAGAGATCGTGATCTTTCATGTTTATTGATCTTCTTCACAATCGATGCTCTAATCATACAAACTGTTTTGATCTTACATTGATTCCTCATCATGCATCTTCTGTTGGTTTATCGGGTCCTGGCTGGACTCGCTTCCGAGCTCAATGTCCACATACTTTTCTTATTCTCGTCTAGATCTTATTTGATCCGCATAGGAGAAAAAATTTTGCTATTTTAAAATATTAATGTTGTATTGTGTCCCTTCCGCGTTATAAACATCGCTCTTTCCGGTGCAGATTCTCTATATTATTTTAATGCTTTTTAAAATGATGAAAAATATACTGATGTCATCGGTTTCAAGGTAAGTATTTATACTGATGATACAATTATTTACAGTTGCCTTAGTTGCAAGTCCGACAGGTCTGACAAAGTAAAATGACCTGCAATCAATGTTTTATTAAGGCAAGGAGAGATTGTATATTTTACGGCTTCCAAAACAAATTTGCTTTAATATAATCACACCAGACTAATATTATTTACCTGCTTTCACACAGCCTGATGTTAACAATGTTTGCAACTTCTTGGACTGATGTGTTCCACTGACATGAAGAGGAATTACTATATCTAATCAATTGCAAAGTGTACTACTAGGAGAGTTAGTCACCTGCCAGTTACTTTTTTTCTTGTCAAAATCCATCTTACTTATTTATAAATCTGCCATTCATCTTTGCCTTGAATAATGCTGCCATATCTGGTCTGATGTACCTGCTACATGTCTTGAGATTTTTGGAAAAATTCGATCGGTCTTGACTTAACATATCGATTTCACTGATATTCTCACTAACGTGACGTGGCTTCTCTCTGTCTTTTATACATTCATAGCAGTTGTTATGGTGAACTTTCATTTTCAGCGCCTCGACGACATGAATTTAAGTCTGCTTTTAGATTGGCATCTAGGTTTCTTGGTTTTAATTTAGGACTAGCTAGATGCATATGGCATAGAAATCGAGATTCAATTGTTATGGTGTAGATATACAGCACATACTTCCATCTGATACCATAAAAATCTAACACAATCTAAACAATATTCATTTAACAAAAACTTATTGAAGATTACTCACTCCCTTCCCTTTTTTCCAGATTACGAAATTTTGTGTCCTCATGTTTTGACTGACCTTTCAAATACCTGATGAACGTTCATTCTTAAATTTATTAACCTTGATAAAGCATTGACAACCCTGTCTTTGTATATAAGCACGTGCAACCAAAATTAATCCTACATTGGTAAAGTCACTCCGCAGACGAAAGGTGTCGTTTCGTTTTCTCTCCTCTACAGGTACACTCTATCTGATAACATTTACAAACACACACCTACACACACATAGATATATTCGAATGTGAATGCTGGACGAACAAAATAAATATACAGCTTAATAAATAAATAAACGGGGCGTCTTTTCAAATAGGAGTAGCCACTATAAATAAAATTTAAGTCCTTCAATATTCACACAAAAAAAAGCTTATACATGAATATGAAAAGATCCTCTAGAGAATAATGTTTTCTCTACTTATTCTCTATATGATCCTTTCATATTCACGGAAAAGATTTTTGTGTGATACTTGAAGAATGAAAAGAAAACGGCGTGTAAATTAATATTTTATTTTATTATCCGGGTACTTTCGACATAGCGTAATGTCATAATCAGGTTATTGTTAATTAGGTAAGTGTTGTGGTGTCCATGATTGTGAAAGATAAAAAATGTTGTGATCATCTGAAAATTAACTTTCTTATATGTGGAGTCAGGAACGCAGTGTTATGCCGTGGTTAACAAGCACCGTTTAAGTGTAGGTAACTAGCTATCTATTGGAAAGATTTTTCGAAACGAGTAGTTGAAAAATGAAGGAATAACTATTACGGACATCGAAATTTAAAAACGATCTATTTTACATATTTTAAAATATCTGTGGAGTATTGCTGATTAGTTTTATTAATGTTATTATTATTTCAATATTTTGATATAAATAGCATCGAGAATGTGTAAATATATATATATATATATATATATATATATATATATATATATATATATATATATACATATATATATGCTCGATAATTTCAGTTGAGCAATATTGAGAGAGAGGATAATTCTAAAAAGCAGCTCTCTCTGATAACGCAACGATCTTCATTAAATGAATCTAACAATATGGATCTCTGACGTTTGTTTACATTTGTAAAAATAAAACGCTAGAATTTCCCTTTCCTTCTGTCGTGCACCGATAGCTCTGGGGTAGAAACTCCGAATGATGCCAAATTGGTCGGCTTTCGATTATTATTAATGAATATTGATTATAATATGGTTGTTATAAGGTTAATTCATTTTATATTTTATTTCATTGTCATTTCGTTTTGTTTTTAATATAATTATTATCAGTATGTATTATGTATATTTCCTTTTCTATTTTTTGAACGTTATTGTATATTCAATTATATTCATGTTAATCTCGCAGTTGAGCTGAGATTTTGAACTGTTGCACGCTAATCAGGAAAATGAAATTCATTCTATGCTAAGCACGTGCTAACAATCATATTTTGAAATGGTACATTTTTGACATGCAATCATTCTACCTTTTATAAACAGGATTTAATATAAGATTTAATATATATATATATATATATATATAGTCTTAATGTATGGTATTTTTATGGGATAAAGTGCTCAATATCAGAGATAGAGCGTGAAATGGAGTATTGTAAATATAAAAGTAAACATTGAAGTCAACACTTAGAGGCGACAGTCTGTTTCCTGCTTGACGCTATCGTCAGGCAACGACGATTGCATCTAGCATGAAACAGATTGTTGCCTCTAAGTGTTGAGTTCAATGTTCACTTACACACGCACACACACACACACACACACACACACATATATATATATATATATATATATATATATATGTTTCATACAAACAAATAAATACGACAACGATGCATTTTTGTTTCGATGCGAATGCATCATGACAGAATGCATTTTCTTCCTCACATGTCTTGATGCATTCGCATTGAAACAAAAATGACAAAATCGAAAAGCTGAGGAACAATATGCGTTCTGTCGAGATGATCTATCTATCTGTCTGTCTGTCTGTCTATCTATCTATCTATCTATCTATCTATCTATATGCCTATCTGTCAATCTATCTATCTACTTATCTATCTATCTATCTATATATATATATATATATATATATATATATATATATATATATATATATATGGGGTGGATTTCAATTAATGTAATCCAAACAATTTACCTCCTACAGATGATCATTTCGCCTAAGGGTAAAAAGTTTTTTCCCTGGACTTATCAATGCAAATACATTTAATAAATTGAATAATTTCCCAAGTTTCTTCCCAGAAAATTTGAAAGGCAATGGAAGGAAATAAATGAAAAACGAAATAATAAATGGAGAGGGATTAAGAATTGGGGTATAATAAGGGAGGGAATTATAAAGATATACAGCCTAAGAGGACATACGTTGGTTGTAGTGGAGTCAACAAGACGGTTGCAAAATGGACACTGACATAAATGTAACATATCAACACTTGTGCAAGGAAGAAGAATGAATAAAACAAGGCTTTAATGATTTTAGAGAGGAGTTGAAAATATTATAGAATGAGAGTAAGAATTTAAAATTAATACTTTTATAAAAGATTTTAATATTAATTCATTCAATACTACATCTTTAAATATATAGCAAAAGTTACAGTAAAAAGTTATGTAAATTATCAATATATTAATTTTATTTAAATATAACTAATCCCATTATATCAATATAATATTAATAATATTTCAAACATTAAGTTTATAATTATAATCATATCAAACTTATACTAATTATTTAAAAATTCTGTAAAGGATTATATTGAAATTTTGTATATATTTATATAATATATATATATATATATATATATATATATATATATATATATATATATATATATATATTTTTATATATATTATTTATATATTATATATGCGTGGTACTTATTGGGAAGCGCTCAAGATCAGTGACAGGGTTAACATATTTAGTTGGACTGATGTGAGTTTGTGACACTGAGTTTCACGCTATTAGCGATTGTCAGACAAGTCTAACGATGGCAAATAGCGTGAAAGCCGGGGTCACAAACTCACATCAATCCAACCATACATACACACACACACACACACACACATATACATACACATACATACATATATATATATATATATATATATATATATATATATATATATATATATATATATATATAAGGCAGACAAGTTACTCGGGTTCAGTTTCTTATTTAATATTTCATGTCTTCTTTCGACTATACTTTTTGCTATTATCAAAGATTAATTTTATTTTTACTTTGAACTGAATGTATATAATGATTTATGTATCTATCTAAAGTTATAGGAACGTTTTATTTTACAAACACGGTCAGCAGATTTTGACCGTATTCGTAGTTGATGTTATTGTGTGTTGGCTTTTTTTTAAAAATAAATTATTCTTCCATTATTTCTAACCTTTTTTACATTTGGATGAAGCTATTATAATTGTATTTTCAACGAATATGATGCGGATAAAATTTGGTAGAAATCCATATGTATTTAAATCAGACATAATTAAATTATTGTCATAGTGATGTAACGTGAGTCTTTTTCTTAAGGCATGTTGTAGCATATCCAATATAATTTATTTAGGATTGATCAGGAACACACACATATATAGGCAAACACTTACACCCATATCATCTAGAAATTCCGTTTCACGTGCCCCCAACGAAGTTAAGTCGATATCTAGGATGATGGCAAAGATAAAAGTATGAAACAATTTTTTCTATACATCTATGGTTAAATAGCAGGACAAACTAGGACATATAATCTTGGTTAGTAACAGTATAGGAGTAAAAAAAAAAAAAAGACTCCTTCTGGAGAGGGTCGGCAAAGGGCAGATGACCCAACTGCCAGCATTCAGCTATAGGAAAAACCCGTTCAAAACAGCCTGCTATTTGCAGCTGCATCTGAGATGTGGCACTGTGCACCAGTACAAAACATTGTGCTATCATAGAGAGAGAGGGAGAGAGAGAGAGGGAGGGAGAGAGCATGGCAGAGCACAAGCAACTGACCATTTTAAACATTTCAGTTGTGCTGTTTGTTCAGTAAAAATATAGAACTTTTGAGCACTCATCTGTCTTTCTTGTCGCAAGAATCCATTCATCTATCCACACACACACACAGACATATATATATATATATATATATATATATATATATATATATATATATATATATATTTTTTTTTTTGTAGGAGAGGGCACCCTCTATTTGTTCACTATTTCAAAACTAATTTAAATTGACTGGAAGGATATTTTGGTAAAAATTGATTATAGCACTATTTCTATACCTGCGTCTATTGCAATGCCATTCTCTTTATTAAAAAATCTTACTAAAATGATATATTTTCGGAAACTTTATATTAGCTGATATAATGTATAAATGATCTCATTTGAAACAAATATTATTTTTTGAAATTAAGTTTAAAATATCGCAGAAATGTATTTTTAACACGCTAGTAGTTTTTTCATTTAATCTGTTCAATGTGAGATTTGCATTTAATCTGTTCAATGTGAGATTTGCATTTAATCTGTTCAATGTGAGATTTGCATTTAATCTGTTCAATGTGAGATTTGTATTTAATCTGTTCAATGTGAGATTTGCATTTAATCTGTTCAATGTGAGATTTGTATTTAATCTGTTCAATGTGAGATTTGTATTTAATCTGTTCAATGTGACATTTTGGTGGCAGTTTGACGCTTATCTACGGCTACGTTTGTTTTTTTTGTTTTTTTTTTTTACGTGTATATCCCTAAAAAATACTTGAACATAAGTTGAGTGCTTTTTAAATATAATTTTTAAGAACTCAGTAATCTTAAAAATTTAGGAAAAGATTCTCCGTATTCTAATGATTTATTGA
This sequence comes from Acanthosepion pharaonis, assembly GCA_903632075.3. Lineage (NCBI taxonomy): Eukaryota > Metazoa > Mollusca > Cephalopoda > Sepiida > Sepiidae > Acanthosepion > Acanthosepion pharaonis. The sequence goes on along the minus strand of CAHIKZ030000333.1, from coordinate 122,586 downwards.
ATTTTAGAAATGTCAGCCTTAATTTGTGTAGAGATATCGCTTTTATTTTCTTTTTTATGTCCGTATCTACAAAAATTGAACGTTTATACACATAAAAAAATATTATTTCTTTTAAAACATTGGTGTTTAATTTTTTTTTCCATTCATGATTAGTAAAAATTGTTTTTAATTAATATCTAAATGGGTTAAATTAATACAGGATTTCAAAAGATATAAAACTTAATTTGTTAACTTAAATTGTTAAAATTAAAATTTAAAATATAAAAATTTCTTGTAAAAATTCATTATTCATCGTAATTTGTCTTTTCTAAAGCCAATAGTGTCCTTAATATATCTTATTTGTAAAATATTTAAAATCTTTCCTAATTAAATAACGACCTTGTTTTATTGCAAATGTTATTTCATGTGTCCAAGCAGATTTTCGATGAATAGCACTTCTGTTTGAAAATTGACATTCTACAAGGAGATCTGCTTTTGCTATGAAGACGTGAAATTTCATAGAATTAAGTACGTTTGGGGTAACAGGCATAGAAAATATTTTTTACCAGGACTTTATAAAAATAAATGATTTTAATAATCATTTCACTCATTTGTGAATAAATCATGAAAATTGAATTAAAATGCAACAATATTTTGAATTTTGCAAGAAATCATTAATTTAACCGACGCCCCCACCAGCAAAAAACAGTAAAGTTTCCTATACTAGTCATTGCTACCAAACCCTGCAGGTGTATGAAAAACATTTTTTTAACCCATATTGCGAACGTACTAGAAAGGATAAAATAATTTAATAAAGTGATCTAAAAATATTTTGATCTTTCAATCTTAATAATAACATCACTATGTTAACGATATAATTTGGGGGGCCTTTTTTCTTCCGGGTATGCTCTTCTTTTTTCAGTGAATTAGTGAAATACATTATATATATATATATATATATATATATATATATATATATATATAATGTACTAATATATATACTAATAGTTATGTATGTACTAGTGTATATATATATATATATATATATATATATATATATATATATATATATATAATGTACTAATATATATACTAATAGTTATGTATGTACTAGTGTATATGTATATATATATATATATATATATATATATATATAATGTACTAAAATATATACTAATAGTTATGTATGTACTAGTGTATATATATATATATATATATATATATATATATATATATATATATATATATATATATATGTACTAATATATATACTAATAGTTATGTATGTACTAGTGTATATATATATATATATATATATATATATATATATATATATATATTATTAGTAAATAAATACACATACATATGCAAAATATATAGAAACATATATACATAGGTGCATACATATATGTATATTTTTTTTTAAAAAAATTCCGAGAGGATACAGGTAGAACTCAATGTCCAAGACAGAGTAAGGATATAATAAAAAGGCTTAAACACTAATATTCCATGGTCATAATTTATTCCATTGGAATCGTAAATACGATCCAATTCATCAAACCTACAAATTCAAAAGCTTTTTTGAATTTGTAGGTCTGATGAATTGATCGCATTTACGATTCAATGGAATGTTATGACCATGGAATATTAGTGTTTAAACTATTATATATATATATATATATATATATATATGAGATTTCATCTTAATAATAACATCACTATGTTAACGATATAAGTTTTAGGGCTTTTTTTCTTCCGGGTATGCACATTTTCCAGTGAATTGGTGGAAATACTTATAAATATAGATATATTTGTATTAATATATATATATATATATATATATATATATATATATATATATATATATATATATATATATATATCCTTATATAATAGAATTTACATATGGCATTGAAGAAAAATATAATTTACATTTTCTCTCTTGCACCAGTTTAAAGCGTAGTGTCTACCAATAGTCAACATATAAAAATGTATGAATACTTTTTTATTGCCATCATAACAACAGCGTGCACTCTGGAATAATCATCGGATTCTACGTAAGAGCATACAGAATTTGCAGCCCTCAATATTTACACGAAGAAGAAGAAATACACTGAAAAAAGTTCAAGCTCCCTCAATCCCCGAAGTATTTCATATTCCATGCGAAATAAGTCTCGTAAAATACTCCAAAATAGAAAAACAGTCCTTCTTAATAAAGGATTTAATTAAAAAATATAATGATTCACCTACTAACAGTGTCACAACTACAAGCTAAAATAATTTGTCTAAACGCAACATAAAATTTGGCACAACTATATCTAAAACAATAAAATACTTAATCAATACAAAACAAAACAAGCTAAAACTTGATGAAGAATTAACTCTATCCCCTGCAAGAAAGTATATACTGGAGAAAGCTTAAAACGTTTGATTAAAAGCTGCATTAACACAAAAGAGACATGAAAAATACATTCTTGGCAGATCTTCTATTAACTCAATGTCGGATAGTTAATAACAAAGATGATGGAAACAAGTAGTAAAGAAATAAGAATCAAAATGAAATTGCCTAGATTATATACCCAAAACACATTATTAGAAAACCAAAATCAGTAATAAATCAAAAAATTTCAAAAATATTTTGAAATTTCAAATTCCCAGTGATTCTCGTTCATACGCATTAAGGTAAACAAAACTGCTCTGATGAAATCCTAACGTAAGAAACCAGTGACACAAATTTTCTTTTTCCACATTGTAATATGTTTCCTACAAAACTCTTCTTGATATATAAAGATGTATATCCACATATAATAAAAACGAAAAGAATACAAATTCAAACGTTCACGGCATTAATTCAAAAGACGGCTCAATCTTTTTTTTTTTTTTTTTTTTTGATGAAGAGGATCACCTCGCCGGGTGAGGAGCAAAGATGTTTCTCTCTATTGTTCTTGTAACGGCATTCACCCGGGGTGGGTTGAGCCGGCTCCAATATTGGAGTTTCATGGGAATTTGGAATTCACAAGCGGTCCCCAACCCGCATGTATAGCACATGAGATTTGATTATAGTGTTGAAGGTTTCGTACAGGACCATCCACACTTTTTGAAGGACCGATTACAGAAACCTGGTGCACTACGTGCCACAAGGTCCTCAAAAGACCATCCACAGCTTTTGAATTCAGAGTTTTCCTTCTCCTAGTCCAGTTGCCATCCAAGGCTATAGAACCCAGTCTGTTCTGCTATTTACCCATATCTGGAGGGAGACGAGGATTCACACCTTTCCCAAGCACGAAGTGAATGTAATGGATTCGACTGGAATTCGAACTCGGCTCTCGGATTCCTCAATCGAAGCCGATATCCATTACTACAACGTGCCTCCTCAACAAATGTTTATGACCGATCCTAGTTAAAGATGCCACCTAAAAATTCCGGCGTAGATAAATAGAATCTTTTACAAATAGAATTGTTTACAAAAGTCAATCATTTTTCTCAAGTTATTCAATAACCCTCGAAAATGGAATGAATATTTTAGTACCGAAACAGGGGAAATTCTGTGCTGCGATGCTAAAATATTTTAAATAATAATAATAATAATTATAAATGTGTTTGCGTTTGTGTATTAATGGCTGGCCGCTCCTATCGGAGTATGCCTGTCTACTATGTTGGCTAAACAATCTCTGTTGCAAGCTGCTCAGGCACATTATTGCGCGTACAAAACATATATTCCACCTGTTATACTGCAACTAATTCAATTCGTGACCGGTGTGTGTTTGAATTACATCCAGTGTTACTTCCAAGGCATTCTACACAGGAAAATCAAGCAGAGATGTTTTCTTTAACTTTTGTGTAGTAAACATTCAAAACCGCTCCAAATTATTGCACTTTATTAAGATTTAGCTTGGATTTCGTGGATCTGTTTTTGGATTCAATGTAAAAGTCATTTAAAATGCAGTGGTCGAAACAGTGTAAAAAAGATAGTCGAAAAGCTCACGGATTAATACACCTAAAACCAATTACGAAAGCGTTGTAAAAGTAATTGCTGAATGTGTATCATTTTACGAAACGAAATAAAAATTTAAAAAAAAAGTAAAATGTCGCCGACCACTGCGAGAGCAGGGAAGTATGATTTTAAGAAGTAAATAAATAAATGCAAAGTGATTCCTTAATCGTAAAGAAAAAAAGAAGTGTTGAAAAACATTTGCACAGGAAACCTTTAGACAAGTAATATCCGGCACAGCATGCCAGTGTCGTTCGATAAAGAAAATACGATTTAAATAAAGAAAAAAATAGACGCGTTCATTGAGCGAAAAGCAAACAAAAGTCATTGTTTGCTCTATGGTTTCTACATATTTATTGTCTGTCATTTTTGCCTAAACACCCAGCATTTCTTTAAATACGGCAGTTTTTATACGAGATAGTGCAGATATTAAGACCAAACATTTTCCTAAAATATGACGAAACAATTAAAATTATAAAGTGTCTTTATCGGACAAAGAATATACCAAAATGTTTTTAACTAAATATGTGTTTAAGTACGTATCTAAATTTATAGGAATGTTTTCTTTTCTGAACGCGAACAGCACGTTGTGATCGTGTTCATACATAATTTTATAGAGTTTTGGTTTTTCTTTATAAATTATAAGAGCTCCCATAATCTTTTACTCTTTTTTTTTACATGAGGTTGAGGTTATTATACTTGTATTTTCTACTGGTATGCTTCGATTGAAGTCTGGTAGGCTTTTGTGTGTTCTCATGAGGCCTAATGTAGCTATAGTCTGGTAGGTGTAACATAAGTGGTCGAGATATATATATATATATATATATATATATATATATATATATATATATATGTGTGTGTGTGTAGTTAAGTGACGAAATAAATTTTGATAGAAAAACAACAACCACAATAATAATGATAATAAGACTAATATTATTTATTGTATATTAGGAGGCTTTTGACCAGATAAAATCATGATGAGACAGGATGTTAAAAATCAGAATGTTAGGACTCGCATGTGCCCTTACTGCATGAGAAATTTTAGAACTTGTTATTTATGTAGGCTAGATGTTCCCCGCATATGGTATATTACTGATGAAATCTAGTAGTTTTGGGATAGTTGTTTACTACTACACACACACACACACACACACACACACACACACACACACACACACACATATATATATATATATATATATATATATATATATATATATATATATATATATATATAATTCTAGAAGAAAACTCAACACTGGGCGGCCGTCTCGTCCTATATTTGGGACTCATCATCAGTGCGCATACAGTACCCAGAATTGAAACCTTGGCAGTTACGATATGAGGCAAACGTATACTGTACCAACGGGCCGCGGTGACAGAGCTAACGAATTAGACTCTATATAGCGCAGCGCTATCAAATATTCCGTGGTGGAGCTCATCACAGTTTTCCTCACCCATAAGACTGTGGCCCCACGAGACACGATCACTATCCCCAAAGCGCTCCATTCAGAGCATTAGAAGCCGGTTCAAGCAAGGATATAAAAGTGAAATTATTAGGAGGATATATATATATATATATATATATATATATATATATATATATATATATATATATATATGAGAGAGAGAGGAATAGATTGTTTCATAAAATCCATAAATTAAACAACCACACAAGCTAAATTCTCTTTCTTCCCATGATGAGTAGTTTTTTCAAAGTATCCATATTCGCTAGTGTTTCATAAAGTCTGCTGATTTCTCGCCCAAACGAGAGTTGGATATTGATCATATGTTTCCCGCAGTAATATCCAACATGGCATCTCCTAACTTAGACGTGAAAAAGGCAAATTGTGACATTTACAGAAACGTTTCTGCCAACAAGATTTCGGAGTTTATTTTCTTTTTCTTTTTTTTTTTTTTGTTTTGTTTGTTTTTTTGTATTTGTTTTTTTTTTTTTTCACCTACACACTCGTCTGCTCCAGTTTGACTTGAAGGAAACGATCTTTTTTTTTTCTCTTTCATAGCGCGTTCAAGATATACTTAACTCATCTTAGTGTTTCGTGAGATTAGTTAGATTTTAGTTACTTGGAAAATCAGAAAAAAATATGACAGAGTAAACAGAAAGGAAACCAGATGAAAGAAAAAAAAATATAATGAAAATATGCACCAAAGTAAGGGAAAATTGCAGAGAGATGCAAAATGAAAAAAACCTATTTGTAAAACAGATTGAATGAAAATTAGGGGAAAATAATGAAAAATAGGAAGGGTTTATTAAAAGAAAGAAAAGATAAATACATTGAAGACGGAAATAAATATATAGTTAAAGAAAGCCCGGACAAACAAATTCAAAGTATGATTACTCAAAGAATGAAGAGACGTGGGATAGAATGGTAATACTGAATAAACATGTTGTGAATATGAAATACAGCAAATATAATAAAAAGAAAAGATCGTGTAGAATATATGTTTTTTTATAGGTCCTGCTTTACTTAGAATTTCCTCATTGATAGTAAATTCAATCCCTGGTATTGTAAGTATCTGCCAGCAGAACAACATATGTGCTGCTTCAGATCTCTTATTCATCTATGAAATGATTAATCGGTATTCAGTGCAATATGTGACTTTAAATACAACATAGCAAAACTAAATTCTGAAAAAGCCTATTTCGTTATTTATAAGCCCCTTCGGTTTGAAACTCACATGTTCCAATGTGTTTTACTACACGACACATATAACTGGATTTTTTTAAACTGCTTTATTTTAAAATCTTCAATAGATTTCTCACATCTTCGGTTATCGCTTTTACTCATAACTGTGCCTTTTTGATACAGTTAATAGTTAGTCCTTTCATCTCGCTTTCCTTTTATGCCACGTTCAAGTATTGTTTCAGTTTTCCTTCTAAGTCATCCGTGTACTTTATCGTAAGTTTTTATACGCCGAAAATAAACATGGACACCACTATTTTTCTGAGTATGATATTTCTATATGCATAAAAATAAATCCATTTAGAAAACGCATCTTTGTTTTGCACTTTTTCGATTTTACACTTCTTTTGTCTGCGCACAGAATAAGTTCTCTAAAGCAAGAATATATTCTAAACTTGGTGACAAATCAATTTTTCAAAAGATTAAAGCAATGTTTCAAAGGAATAAAGCAAGAACGTTTTCCTGGGTGGATATTGCATTAAAAGTATTATTTTTTTAAATACAAATCCATGTTCTTACCTGCGTCCTAGAAGTTAGGTACACGTTTTTTGAAGGGTATTTGCACGTAATTGAAGGCTATTATGTAAATTGCTATTCGAACACTTCTTTCCAATTTTTCATTACACTACTCTCACATCCTTGTAAATTCGAGCAAATTATTTCAAATATTCATAATCTACCGGGGGTAATAGCAAAATTGTCCCAATCGTGTAAAACAAAATTGTCCATTTGTTAGATTACGATTTGAAACGGTGTGTCTTAGAAAGGATTAAAGACATCTTACTGGAATTCTCCGAAGTTTTTATAAAACCATTGGACTCTTCTGTAAGCAATAAGAATGTATAATTACTCCCCAAGCTTAATAGAATAATCGAGATGAAATCAGTCATAAACGAAAATGACATGCTCGTCATTCTAAGCTAAGGATCGGAAGTTCATGAAAGATTCATAAAGTTTATATTATATATATATATATATATATATATATATATATATATATATATATATATATAAATATATAAAGAAAGAACAGTAAGATATATAATCCGGTGTTCTTATAGATATTTTTATTTTTACAAAATAGTGCTCAATGTAAATTTACAGAGCATTAATATTATAAATTAATTGATTTAAAATATCGTTTTTTCCGCTACACAGTTCTAACCATGATTCAAAAATAGAAGCTAAAAGCCCCGAATATAATTTTGCAATTAAATTAAAAGCATTAGTTCCATTTCATCCTCAAGCGAATTTTGGAGTAACTTTTAAAAAATTACTGGGTTTTAAAGACACATCTAAAATCACGTTTCCGTGGTTACAGAATATTCTACTTCAATTGGACAAGGGATATCTAGGTTTTCCTTATGACAGTATCATTTTATCAGTTATTAGCTACAATTTGGTAAGGGGTAGGGATGTATTTTTCAATGAAAACTGAAAAAAATTTGTAACCTCATATACATACTTAAACTTGATGTTAAAATAATCCTACATGAAATAGTGGATTCTAATACATTTAACTGTTCTTAAAAAGAATATAGTATAATAAAATTTAAAAATGAGAATATTTCAAATCGTAGTTAAATAAAAAGTATTATGATCTGAAGACCCCCGAAAATCTTTTAAATTTATAAATGGAAAAAAAATGCCGTAAGAATTTTTTTACCGTTAACAATAATTAAAAAAAAAAATCCAGACGACATGCATTCAACGGATGTCGATTTTCATTGAAAAATACATCCCTATCCTTACCAAATTGTAGCTAATAACTGATACAATGATACTGTCATGAGAAAAACCTAGATATCGCTTGTCCAATTGAAGTAGAATATTCTGTAACCACGGAAATGTGATTTTAGCTGTGTCTTTAAAACCCAGTAATATTTTAAAAGTTACTCCAAAATTCGCTTGAGGATGAAATAGAACTAATGCTTTTAATTTAATTGCACAATTAAATTCGGGGCTTTTATCTTCTATTTTTGAAACATGGTTAGAACTGTGTAGCGGAAAAAACATATTTTAAATCAATTAATTAATAATATATATATATATATATATATATATATATATATATATATATATATTTATTTGTTATTCCAGTATTTTTTACAATTATTCAAGATGATATCCGCTATCCACCCTAACTTTCTCTCCTGGTGTAATAACATACCTGACAGGTTTCACATACGATTATCTTTTCAAGTCTTTTTTTTTTGCGGGTTTTGGCCCGCCATAGCTGAAACTCCACTCCTAAGTGACAAATTCTTATGGATTGAGTTTGATCTTTTGTTATTGATCTCGTTAGCTCTAGCTTGAAATGATGATCCCTCTTGCTGTTGTGACTTCCTGAATCAGTTTTCCCCTCATCTGTTCCTTCTTTTTTTAAAACTTAGTCACCATTCGCTTGATGGTTCTTGAATATACTTTGAAGATGGAAGTCAGAGTATGAATGTTGGTACCTTTAGTGAAGACCTGAATCATCTTTCTCCTCTCAACATTTGTCATTCGGGAAGACAGTGGGGCTGACAGAAAACGATGTTAACCTATTTTCTTTCTAGCTGAATAACTTAAATGGTTTTGCAGCGATTCTTACGGCAAATGAAGTCAAGATGGCTAAACGTCTTCGCTGAAAACCTGAGAAAAAGAAACTCAGTTAGTTTAGTGGGGGTTTTTGTGGTGTGTTTTTTTGTTTTTTAGATATTAAAGATTTTGTGTAATGGGCAATTATGCTGTTAATCAATTTTGCTGTTACGCTCGGTATATTCACAAGGTTTTATTATATATGTTGCAAAGATTTTATGCATTTAGTCGGGCTTTTTGAGCATCGAAATATAAATTGGAGGCATGAGAGTTCGACTAGCGTCATATAGCATAGAATTGGCGAACTACTGCATCAGCATCGTTATATTAGTCAGTGGATGAACAAACTGACTTTATTTTTTCATATTATTCCTAGATAGAATTACGGTTACTGAATGGAGTGTAAGTCTTCAAATTCCAGTTGTATTTGTTGTAACTTCATTTGAGAAAAGCAAAAGTACACATCATGCTTCATTCAGTCACGTCGTCTGATAACTCGACAAAATATATCGACGTCTCCATACCATAATGGCGAAGAGTGGCTGATAGGGCAAACTGAACTCCGATAAATTGAATACATTTTCAGAGAGTGGGGAAAATGCTGTTAGAAACCAATATGAAGAACAAGAGAAACCAATATGCTTGAAACATCATCTTAGGAATTTCACAAAGTGCAATTTCTGGAGTATCCGATTTCTGTTAACTGTGATGTCAACGAACACTCATTTCCACTTTTTTAATGTTAACGTATACTCGATATCACTTTCGTAATGTCCATTGTAATAGAGACTTTGTAATCGCAGATACAATTATAATAACGCCGTTGAACATTACTGGTGTCAGACGCCTTCGAATAACACTCGCACTAATAGTAGTTGCTCGATAATACTCGTTCGACCAGCGAATATTGATCCGAATAGTAATCCGTATAGTAATCCGAATAGTCATCCATACAGTGATCAGTATATAGAAGAAGTATAAAAATAGTATATAAAATAGATTCCTTATAGTAATAGAGGTTAATGTAGAAATAGTGATCTGTAATAGAGGCTAGTGTTGAATTAGTGATCACTTAGACGCCACGCTAAATCACATATCTCCATCTCCTTTACCATCATGTAACGTACTTCTTCAAAATGGGATCGCCCGTGTTTGCTCTCCTGTGTTATTATGTTCCCTACAAATATGGACTGTCCCTTTCTGATGTTAAGAATAAGTGTCATTTTCGTAACTATTCTGTATAAAACTTTGTCGTTTCTCACATATCCCAGATAATGATTTCTATTTTGTATTGATGGATTTTCTCATAGTCTTCGATTTATCCCGACCAAGCAAATCAGTGTTAGAACCGTACGTCCGCAACACTTGTCAGACTTTTGTTAGCTGTGAATGCGTTTAGAGTAAGCTTCTTAAGGTTTCATTCGATCTTATATACTTGAATAACCTGAGTGGTAGTCAAAAGAGTAAATCGTATTTCATTGTAATCATGCTCTCGTCAAGTTTCTAAAGACTCATATATAGGGAATGAAGATTCACAAATATGTAACATAGTAAATAAGTGGTTTAACAATATAGTAATATTGTTGACTCCAAAGTGCTATATTGGTTTATGAATGTTTTCGTTAGAATAGAAAGACCTGAGGATAAATGTATCAATATTTAGAAAAAAAATAAACAAAAATAAAACTTAATTTCTTAAACAAACGAAGATAATCAAACCTAAAATAGGCCATTTTGGACTAAATTATGCGATACATGACTTCCATGTAACAAACAGTGACACACATTTGAAACATTAACAGAATTTCGGCATTTTTCAATATATATATATATATATATATCTTCAGTTGGATTTATGTGAGTTTGTAACCATGGGTTGCGCGCTATGTCCGATCGTAAGGTCTGACGATGGCAAATAGTGTGAAACCCACGGTCACAGTCACATCAATCAAACTAAATATGTTAGTTCTATCACTCAGATAGAGCGCTTTGCAATAAGTACCGCGCGAATATATAAAACCATACATAAAATTGCACACACACACACACACACACACACATATATATATATATATATATATATATATATATATATATGTGTGTGTGTGTGTATTTATTTTATTTTGGGGCTAAGTTTTTGAAAAAAATACTCAGCACCTTGTTTTTTTGAGCGCTTTCTGTTTTCGTCTATACATATATATATATATATATATATATATATATATATATATATATATATATACACACACACACATATATGAAGTGTTTATAGTAGTATCCAAACAGTGAATGACAAATTAAGGGCTTATGCGATCATCTGAGCTATTTCCATCTACACGTCTCTCTCGCTATATATATATATATATATATATATATATATATATATATATATATATATATAATTGAAGACTTCTAAAAAGTAATGTTGTGCTTTTGCATTATTAAATCAAATTATTTCTCTTCTATATAATATCTAAAAATCATCTGATTTAATATTCTGCTATTTGAATACTAGCGAAAATATCAATTATAGCTTCGACTCTGCCAAAATATGGAAAATCAAGGAACATATCCTTTTATCTACATGACGAGGAAATAATTAAACCAACCGTGATTTCCAAAATCCTGAGAAAAAAATAAACGACAAAGAAAAAGTAAATATAGAATAAAGTATTTGATATAATTTTATATTAAAACTCGTCGATAACTTCATTCCACAAAAATTTCTGCTTCTCTGATAAAAAGAAAAACGAAAAAATATGAATATTAAAACCCAATGCAGAATTGTTGTATAAAATGGATAGAGACAAAAGTTGAAGCCATCAGAAAATAAAGAACTGGCAGTAGAGCCCGGCGTTGTCCGGGGATGTAACAGTAAGAGACAGATCAAGTATCGACCATCATAAAGACTGAAAAATAAAATTGACAAAGATTATTGTTTAAGGTTGACGGACACGCATGTCTTAATTAGTTTTTTATTTGTTTTTTTTTTTTTGTTTGTTTTTTTATGAATTGGTCAAGCCCAAACGCAAACAAAAACATTGTTTTCAATCGTTATGAGTCTACCGATTGAATATAATTTTATTATAAACAATTGTCTTGTAAATGGAATTTTAAAATATTCTGAATGTAAAAATAAAGAAAAAAAGTGTGCAAGACAATAAGAAATACTACCTGCCAAAACAAAAGTGAAGTTTTGTTGAAATCGGTTGAAAAATGTAGGAAATCCAATCCCATATATAAACGAACAACACACACACAAACAACCTGGGTTTTATAATGAATATAACTTGATATGAGTTGTCCCCCTTTCATTCCCGTGACGCCTCTTAATCGTGTTTTTAAAATGATTTTGTGCTAAAAGAATTGTTTTTTCCAATTTTTGGCGCTGTCAGAACCACCGCAAGGTAATTTTACGTAGTCCTGTGAAGTTTTGTTGAAATCGGTTGAAAAATGTAGGAAATCCGATCCAATATATAAACGTAAAGACACACACACACGCGCGCGCGCGCGCCATTACACAAGGCATATAAGCGCAATCTGCGTTTTATAATAAGATTACAAAACGCTGTGTGCTAAGAATATCGTAAAAAGGAATAAATGCTTAGTAAGAAACGTTGGTGACGCCATCAGTTTCTGGCGCGTCAACGAGATTTGTGTTCAAATACTTCTGGACACCGTGAATTCATTAAGTCTTTCCATAAAGTTGACGATGAACGAGTAAACAATCAACTGGCAATCTTGGATATACAAATAATTCGCACAGTGTATGTACTCAAGAGACCTGTATATCTTAAACATACGTGCGCTTGGAAACTTCCTGAACTTCAATGGAGGGTATCGTCCTATAGCAACGGAATAGCGTCAAGAGACATACCGATATTAGTTGATATGATTTGCAGGCACATTTGCAGGTAATACCTACACTGGAAACATAAACCAACCTTCTCGAACAAAGACATATTGGTCCAGAACCACAATATAAAATCTATCATTTATCTCAAGGATTACACCCGAAAAGATTCAAGGAAACCGCCATCTATAAAATACCACGACATTTTTCAAAAGCAGTTCTGTCTTTCAGCTCTCTCGCTCCCTCTCTGTCAAAATATAAAAGTGATACCAATAGACACATGGACAAGTACACATGGAACAGTGCATAAAGGCGTTGGTTAGATCCAGTGATAGGACCCAAAGAGTGTAAGTTCAATACCCGGTTTATGCAGTGGAGAACTTTCAGAGGGAAATTAACAGGAGATAACTAATAATTGACATCCATTAAACATGGCACGTGGTACAAGAACAGTTCGACATTCCAACCACCTGAAGAAGGCCGGAGCGTACAACGGGCGAAACGTTGTAATAAATATGGCGACAAAGATGAGGACAATAGTCCGAATAATGTAAATAATTATACCAATAGACTTCTAAAAATAAGGATTTAAGAATTACGTTCGACTCTAACTCGAGGGGAGATATCGAATCACGTATAGCGGATCATGTATAAAACAAAAAATGATCATCAAAACTTGTTGAATGATGTGAAGATAATATGTACAAAGCAAAGTACAACAGTGAAGTATAAGACTAAAAGAGATAGTATACACATTATGTTTTCATAAGCTCTCAGGTAGACCTATCATAAAATTATCCTGATTTAGGAGGTTATAAGAAATACAAATAATTCTCAATTTCTACCATTTTAATACAGACACCAATCTCAAAAATTATACTCCTGGATTACAAAAGAGCCTCAAGGTCTCCCGAATTCAAATATTTGGCTTCCCGATTTCAATTAATTTGTACGGAAATACATACTGATCAGTACGCTAAGTTCAAATTGGCAGCTGATGTAAAAATGACCTCCAATCTGTTGTTAACTGGGGCAAGGCAGGCTTGTTAATTTGAACGCCTCCAAAATTCACTTTCCAACCGTAATGTAGCTTTCCCGTATCTTTTCTATAAATACTTTCATGATAATTGTCTGCATGAGGTCTTCGCTATGGTAGCCATACTTTATTAATTTAGACGTAGTAATAGATTAGCAACAAGGTTTCATCAATTCATATTTGAATTGGCTAGATGCATCCGTAAGTTCTATGCTAATAGTTTCTTCTTTCGCGCTTCTCGCTTGTGAAACTAAGTTTCGGTTTTTTCCTTACCAGTCAACTGATTTTCAGTATTTAAATGCGATGTAAATCGTTATCTACTGTCTTCTTTTATTGTTCTTGCTCATTAATAATGTTTCCCTTTATTCTTATTTTTCACACTCTGTAACCGCGGGTGGCTTAGTGGCTTTACTGTTTTGGTTAAGTCTTCCACTTAAATTTCCGAGGGTTTTAAATTTTCAAACAGAATGTGAGGAAGTGCAGTTCTGAAAACAGTCGAAATATTATGAGAGTAAAAAGCATGTTTTTTTTGTTTTTTTTTTTTTTTTTCGGAATACAATGGCGTATGTCTAAGGGGGAAAGAAATGAGATAAAAAAATAAAATGAAAGAAAAGATGCATTGACATGAAGGTAAGTAATAACATGATGAAAGAGAGAGAGATAAACTTGAAGGAAAGAGTAAGATAGACATGAACTTAAAATAAGCATTTTAACCGAACAATCAGCAACTTCAATATATATATATATATATATATATATATATATATATATATATATATATATATATATATATATTCCTAAATAAAGGGTTAAACATTAGTTGTAAGAAGACCGAAAATGCGGTTGTCAGCAAAGTTAACAGCCCAGGATGCAAGCTACGTTTTAGGGATGCTAAATCAAACAAGTACAAAAATATAAATATCTCGGAATTATTACAACGGAATAAGATACAGTGAAATAAAAAAAAAATGTGCATGGATTATCGAACCAAAATGTCCAAAAGTTAAGCAAAATAAAAGAAAATTTGCTTACAAACAAAAAAAAAATGAAGGCTGAAATATTATCGGTTCACCGATATGGCAGTTCAATGCTAGACAATTCACTCAGAGATGAAAGCGGAACTTGAAGCCAGAAATACGTCGGACTACAGAAGAATGCCAGGAATACTATAAACCGGACATACGAAAAATGAGAATGCTATAGGGAAAATGGAAACAAAAGGACACTTATGCGTAAATTAATGCAAAATGAAATTTCTAGGACAATAGATCTTGGAAAATATGACTCTCACAGTAAAAAAAAGGAAAGAGGGCTTGGAAAATATGACTCTCACGGGACATATGGAAGTGACAGTGAAATGTAGAATGTAATGTACCTAACACACTAGTGTAAATGGTGTGCATAACAGAGATAAGGAATGAAAGAAAAAAAGAGAAATGTTATTAAATAGCCAAAAAGGACAGGGGGCACTGGGAAGTTATGGCCGCATACGTTCTGAAGTGCGCCTGTTTTTCCAAATCTTTATATTTATCTATTGACCTCCATCTGTCTATCTCGCTATCTATCTCAGCCTGTTCATATCTGTCTGTCTGTCTATTTGTCTATCAACCTTTTCACATCTCTCTCTATAGCTAGCTTTCACAGTGTGTTCTTCTCTACCTACGTACATATGTATGTCTCTCTCTCCCTCTCTCTCTCCCTCTCTCTCTCTCTCTCTCTCTCTCTCTCTCTCTCTCTCTATATATATATATATATATATATATATATATTCAAATCTATGTATGTATGTATCTATCTCTCTGTCTTCGTCCGTTTCTATCTATCTCTCTGTCTTCGTCCGTTTCTATCTATCTCTCTCTCTCTTAGTCCGTTCCTATCTCTCTCTCTCTTATTCCGTTCCTATCTCTCTCTCTCTCTTAGTCCGTTCCTATCTCTCTCTCTCTTAGTCCGTTCCTATCTCTCTCTCTCTCTTAGTCCGTTCCTATCTCTCTCTCTCTCTCTTAGTCCGTTCCTATCTCTCTCTCTTAGTCCGTTCCTATCTCTCTCTCTCTCTTAGCCCGTTCCTATCTCTCTCTCTCTCTCTTAGTCCGTTCTTATCTCTCTCTCTCTTAGTTTGTTCCTATCTATCTCTCTCTCTTAGTTTGTTCCTATCTATCTATCTCTCTTAGTTTGTTCCTATCTATCTATCTATCTATCTATCTATCGATCTGCATACTTGTCCTTTTTTGCTTAATATCTTCTAAATCTGTGTAGATAACGTCATAATTCAATGTTAACATATTGTAGAATCAAAGGTGACACTTCAAATCTTATTGAAGGAAACTGTCAAAACGGGTGAGTTTTTTTATGAAGGCAATGAAAATGTCAAACAGATGTTTCGCAATGAACAAATAAACAAACATCGATTTTTTATTCCTTTCTTAGATGAGCCGTGAGTAACCCCTCTAAAACACAGTGTCTATTTAACTTCATTATATAAACGAGCGGACAATATACCCTACAAAATTTGAAATTCGTACAGAAATGCAAAAAATATGTGCAAAATTCATTCCAAAATTACACAAAGGCATTAGTCACAAAGTTAACATAATAAATATCACACAGAAGTCTGTCTATCTATCTACGTTTAGTGGCTACCATATTTAAGTCGATATTACGTTTATTTTAAAGGATATTTTATGTCGTCTACTGGCTTGAATTTACGTGAAGTCTCATTAAAGGAAAGTAACATTTCTCAAATGTTCAAGCTAGTAAAACATTTACATCTTTCACTCTTTATATATATATATATATATATATATATATATATATATATATATATATATATATATATATATATAGGTTATGCTTAGTGGATACGCATATTCAGTCTACCGGCCTGAATTAACGTGAAGTCTCATTAAAAAAGAATAAAAATATTTTTCAAATGTTCAATCCAGTAGGTCATTTCCCTTTCTCTCTTTCCCTCTCTCTCTATCTCTCTGTACATATATATATATATATATATATATATATATATATATATATATATATATATAGTGAACATAGAAGTCAACATTAGAGGCGACAGACTGTTTCATGCTATATGCAATCGTCAGGCCACGTGTTGACATAATAAATATCATCCAGAAGTCTGTCTGTCTATCTATCTACTTTTAGTGGCTACCATATTTGAGTCGATATCACGTTTATTTTAAAGGATATTTTATGTCCTCTACTGGCTTGAATTTACGTGAAGTCTCATTAAAGGAAAGTAACATTTCTCAAATTTTCAAGCTAGTAAAACATTTACATCTCTCACTCTTTATAAATATACGTGGCCTGACGATTGCATATAGCATGAAACAGACTGTCGCCTCTAAGTGTTGACTTCTATGTTCACTTTTATATTTACACACGCTCTATCTCTTATATTGAGCACTTTATCCCATAAATATAGCACACCTTAAGACTATATTTCTTCATATATATATATATATATATATATATATATATATATATTTGCAAAAGTTATGTTTTCACGTAAATTGATACGCATATCCACTAGTAGACTTTCTGTTTATATTATATATATATTTTCTATCCTCCTTTTAAAAGTTATGCCTATCTGGAAATATTTTGAAAAAAAAAATTTTGAAAAAAAAAAAAAGAATATTTTACGATTATTCAGGTCAGTAAACTGTATAAATTCTGTTTAAAATAAATATGGGTTATCCACAAAAAAATAACAATTTAAGTGATAAAAATTACGTCAGATTGCTAAATTAAAAATCCTTTACTTCTTTAAAATTGCTATCTCTCCATTTTTCTATTTACCTATGTGTGTGTTCATGTATCTATTGTTAAAACATTATTTTTTACTATATCCAGTGAAATGTGTTTCTTCCCATGTAGTCTGTTGCATGAGACAAATATATTTTCTTGTAGAAACGCAAAATCAAGGGTTCATCTTGGAGAGAAAGTTGAATGGGACGATTGGAAATGGCGAGGAAGAAAGAGTTTTTTTTTTACTTACTTCCTGCCGATTATAAATAAAAAAATAATAATTTTCAGGCTGATATCTACAGACGAATAGAATATGATATATCATGACTTTTCTATTATTAGTGGAAATAATTATGAAGTAACAGGCGACTTGATTTCTAACAAGACGACTTAACTAAGCTCATCTGTTTCAAGACAGGAAGTTATTACAGCTTTTATCTCCAAACTCTTCACAGACATGTATAACAGTGTCTGCTGGAATCCACGCGAAGCTATTATGATATGGAGAATATTGGAATTTTATCTTTCGACAAAAATCAAGCATATGACTGTGAACGCGTCTCGATAAAAAGAAACAAAATGGGATTTTCTACTCAGTTAAAAACCAATGGACACAGACAACTTATAGAAAATAAACACAAGATGTAAATTTATTTTTAATTTAATGCAATAAAGACATGGAGTAGGAGAAGAAGAAAATGATAAATGTATATTAGAAAGATAGGAAAATATTAAAAAAAATTCAAGTTCAGTTGTCACTTATCTGTTGTATCGTAACATGGATGATTTTGTTTACCATTATTCTTTTTTTTGTTTTCCCTTTATGAATAGATCGGTTTATATCGATCTTGTCTGGGTTGAGATGTTTTCCTTCATATGTAGTAGTATTTCGGTCATTCAGCGTAGTTTAATGATTTGATTCTTCTTTTTTTATGTACCATGTCCTTTCAAGATGCAGGCGATTATGGTTCTCCACCACCCTCTATCCCTTGCAGCTCTCAGCAAGCTCCTTCCCTCTGCTTCGTCCCACAGACCACGTTCTGTCATTCACCTGTTCAAGCTCGTCAGGTATGTCGATCGCTGCTTTCCCTTGTCTCTCTCTGCCTCTATTCGACCCGTGAGTATCAGATTCTCCAGGCCCTCCTTCCTCCTTATGTGTCCCAGAAACTTCAGCTACCTGATGTTAAGTATAAGCCTTCTCCTTCTTTGCAACCTCTCTAAGACCTCATCGTTGCTCACATTTTCAGTCCATGATATCCTTAGCATCCTTCTGTAGAACCACATCCCCGTCGCCTCGATTCTCTTCTTCATCTTTGAGAAAATCGTGCATCATTTGCTGCCGTAAAGAACAGATGTCACGTAACAGCGCAGCAGTCTTTCACCAGCCTGAAATCTCTTTGCTTTAATCTTTTAAGATTTAAACTTATACTTTCTGGAAGATTGAGAGAGAAATTTATGTGAGAGCCAGCTCACGGAGAAAGAAATAATTGTTTTTCGCATCTCGGTGCAGCGGCTATGAACTTTCTAACTAGTTAATATGGGAACGCAGCTAATCGTTGAACGTTACATTTGAAATTAACAATAGTTGAACGCAGCATAGGAAATAACATGAAACCATTTTTGTTCCTTTAGTAAAAAAGAATAAATGAAAGGACACATTAATAATTTTGTGTAGGGACGTTTCACTCAGACAACTTCTTCGTAAGAAGTGCCAATTTGTGAAATAGATTCTTGGGCTTTGTATCGAATGAACATTCATAGGTGAAAATCTCGGATCAAATACATTTCTTATTCCTCTTTTTTTTCTTCATAGTTCTGCTATTTACATAACCAAACGGACATTTTTTTTCAGTACTGGACGTTTTGTCATTTGAAGAAGCGTTATCTCCCATTTGTAACATTAACCAATGACACGTTGTCACGTGTCTATTATTCACCAATCAGACATCATTGTTGTTAGTTGCGTGGAGCAGACATTTTCCAAGAACGCGATACAACTAGTCATCGATATAAACGTTATCGACAAGTGTAGCAGTATGAGCAATCATCTACCTGGTGGAGCCTATTCCTCTCTAGGATTGACCACAACCAATCTCCTTCCGACATGAAATCACCTCATGGCATGTGATATCATTCCATTAATCCACACTGGCCATTGACTTTAATCTAAGAGTCGCTCCGACCAGCAGTATTGTGTCATCACTTCGCTGGGTACTATCAGTAATCCAATCTAATGTACAAATTTTCAGTTGTATCATAACTTATTAATATTATGCTTGTAAATTTTGAACTGGGCATTTTTAAATTGTTGCCAATAAAATCGATCAATTTTTATACCAATTTCTGTAATCTGCTACTTATTGAAACTCTTTACTCTGCAGACATTCATTTTATTTTTTTCCTAGGTAAGAAAAAGTCACCAGATAATGAGAAAATATTTTTTAAAAATACAAAAAAGACATCACAGCTGGAGTAGTGATAGTTGACTATCGTAAAAAAAATGACTGGAATTCAATAGATTCATTTTTGATTTATTTTGAAATATGTGGAGGTAGTTTTGACGCGAAACTGTATGTTCCTTTTCACTTAAATAACGTCTTTGTTTATTACTTTACTTAAACGATATGTTGGAGCATTTTGGAAACAGGAAAATTAAAATTAAACAACTAAAAATAGATAAAATGACCCTATAAATAATTGTTTATAAAATCCTTCTCTTATCTGAAGATTTTAAACTAATTATGCAAAAATGTCAATTAATTTTCTATCAGAAGAATATGATTGAAGGGCATGGTCCCGGTTAGTTTATGTTCGAAACGCGATTTTCATTCGTCTTGAAAAGATTGCTTCACAAGATCAATTTTCTTGACAGAAGATAGACATGCTACTTCCAATACAGACGAAACGCTGTTTTTAATTCCGTGTATTATTCAATACTTCCATCGTAAAGAATAAATCCTTTGATAATATTTTGAAATAAATTTATTAGATGTTCATTTCTGAGCGATGCTTTATTTTAAATTGATCCCATCGAGGGAACCTTTCGCCCTGGATGTTGACTTCATGTTAACAAGCCTCGTTGTTCAGAGAATTCGCATTTTGTTTTTGATCGTATCAGTAAGAAATGATTTGCAAAAATCAATTCCTTTTTAATTCGGTAGAATAACAAAATTGTTAGTTTTATGATAAGGCTAAAGGAAATTGTATTCTAGCTGGTGAAATAATTATATTTTTAAAGTATTCTCTACAAGCAAACCATATGATTTGAAATAAATTCATATTGTTCCTCTTGTTTAAAAGTAAGCCATTTTGGTCTATCAAACAGCCAAAGAGCATCAGAAAATTTGGAACTTTGTAGTTAAAATAATATATTTATTAATTATGGAAAAGAAAACACACTCATACAAACACACAGAAACAAACATATATATATATATATATATATATATATATATATATATATATATATATATATATATATAAAACAGTTAACCTGTAGAAAAAGACAATATTTATAAATGTAAAAGACAATTGGAAAACTGTAATATTAGCCGACACGTTTCGTCCAATGTGGACTTCTTCAAGGCAAATGAATTTATGAAAATATTATTGATATTATTAGTTACTTTGTTTTAATAGATTCATATCATTTTCGCGTTGTCTTTCTTTTCAGTATTGTTGTTATGATTCAAAACTTTATCTGGATAAGTTTTTTAGGTATTGGCAAATTGTCCGTTAGGTCCAACAACATTTTTTTTATTGTGCTTTAATATATATATATATATATATATATATATATATATATTTTGTCCGTTTTGCGTATGTATGTGATCAAATTATAGTTTTAAGCTATACTGTATTTATAGGTTAAAAGCTTTCAATATCAAGGATATGCAAAATTGACACTGAGGTAAAAGCTGACTGGTAACAGTCTCTTTGTTGAGTGAACACAATCTTCAATATATATATATTACCTAAAGATTATATATATATATATATATATATATATATATATATATATATATATATATATATATATATATATATATATATATATATATATATATATATATATATGGAAGTCGCATTTACTGACATAAATATGTGATATTTTAGTTCTTATTATGATAGGCAAATGGTGGCGAGAATAATGAGTCTATACATATATGTTCCATCTTCTACTTGGACACTTTTGAGAAAAAGACTAAATAAGTATTTCTTTTCGGAGTAGGGGAGTATCTGTTCACGTTATACAGTTGGTGAAAAATAAGTAGCCAAAGATTAACAGGTTTTGTCCGAAGATCAATGAAATTTCTAGTGAAAAGTTAGAATGATAAGAATGGATTATGTGCGAACATGCTATAAATAAATTTAGTATTTCTGAGATGCGTGAGCGATTCAAGGACTTGAAATGTGCACGCATTTATAAGAATCAGGCCAGTCCAAAATACAATAGTGAGACATGCAAATATTTATTTAGAGATTCTGGAAATCTGTCCATTTTAAAAAAAAAAAAAAAGATCGAAATCTGGCTTTCCAGATGGATTGTTCACCATGTCAATGCTCCTGATATATTTTGGACGTTCCTGGCTAAGTAGTCAATCAAAATATTTTCCCATCTACCTCATTTATCTCTGTTAAGCTGTTCCGACGGCCTACTTGCGCTGATTCTCAGATTGCATGAAATTAAGCTATCTACTAGGCTGGCATCTCGGTCTCACTCTTTCACTGTTAAAACTGTTAAATGTAACCGTCTCTTCTACTCAAACAGCTTCTTCCCTCGCACTTCCCGTCTGTGGAACTCCGTTCCCCTTGCTTCATTCTTCGATAACTATAGTCTTCAAATATTCAAGTGCAATCTCAATCGACATCTGACACCTTGATCTTGTTCCCCGTCCTTCTCTGTATCCTTTCCTCAAACACGCCTATTTACTCTTGTTCTCAATCCTCTGTAAGACCTTGCGTGCTAATGGCGCTCCCGCTTTGCTTGGGGTGAATTGCTTTTAAAAAAAGTCACCCTGAAGAATAAAGATGTATTGCTATTTCAACTGGCATTTTGCACCGTCTCTTTGTAAAACGAATTGTTCAACGTTCTTCGTGTTATATGATGATTATATTGAATCCCTTCCCTTGAAAAAATACTAGACAACTTAAGTCAGACAGTTGGCAGCATTCCAGAATACATTTCTTTATCTATTATCTTACTCCTCTATAATTCTCTCTATACTTTCATATATAATTCTGTTTACAACACTTGTGTAGGTTCTATCACTTGACAGTCTAGTTTCACGTACTCCAAAAAAGTTGATATGTAACTTTTCCACTTATTATTTACAATATTTTATGGAATGTATTAAGTCCGATAATTATTTAATCATTATTTTCTGTTTATACTTTATTTTTATACATATAATTTGTTTAAGTAAATTGTGTTTTTATTAATTAAATTGTATTAATAACGTTTCCCGGCCTGAATATTCGAGACATATCGGAAAAAGTATGTACTCGCCGAAAGGAATCAAACCTGTAAGACTTATATAGCGTGATGTGCCGTCACCATTCAGCTACAATACTTTTCTAACCAGACGTTTCTCTGTGGCTGAATTGTAACATAATACTAATATGAATATAAACAGAAAATATATTAAATAATTGTCGGGCTTAATGTCTGTCATAATATGCTGTCATTAATTTAAGGTATGTTTAGTAAGCCGAAATGATCGATCGAGAAAAATCGTCGAAGGTGTGCGATTATAAAGAGTAATTCGGATATGGTTAGCCAGATGCTTCTCTGTAGCTGAATGGTAACGGCACGTAAGGCTATATGACGGTGTCCATAAAGGTTATTGGATCGATTCTTGTCTGAGTGCGCATATCTTCTGCGAAATTTCTCGAACATTCGGGCCGATTAATGTAAATAAAACTGTTTAATTAAAAACGAAAAAAACAGAGCATTTTCTTAAACAAATTATATCCATAAAATTAACGTATACAGAGAAAATATAATAAATATATAAATTCGGGCTATTGTGCTCGTCATTGTTGTCTTTACCAAAATGTTTCCTCAGATCCATATCAATCAGGGTCACCTGCAGGAAACTTTCATAATTTACGTGTATAAACTGTTCTCGTTCCACGGCCATGTCTAGGGATATTGTCTAGTTCTTATTTTTAATTAGTACTGGTTAATTAGGAGGCACGTGGAATAAGGGATAGATTCTCGGATTGAGGAATCGGTGAGCCGAGATCGAATTCTAGTCGAATCCATTGCATTCTCTTACGTGTAATACCCTTGGGAAAGTCATGAACCCTCTTCTTCTCCAGGTAGGTAAATAGCAGGACAGACTGGGTTCTATAGCCTTGGATGTCAACTGGTCAACCGCAGAAAGAAATGGCAACGTACTGCGGGAAAAAATCGGTCTCGTAAATCCGCACCGAAAGATGCATGATCGCCTAATAGTGTATCACACTTGGCACATAACTGACTGAATGCTTACTTATTGCTCACTCTTTCCCCTGCGTGCAACTACACAGTTTAAGATCTAAGGATTTATCTCACAACCACTATATACTTATCCATCTAATACTATACGATCGATATAAACCTGAGGACTGCCGGGGGGGGGTAACCATGTGATAACAACAAAAAAAAGGACAATATTTAGTCAGTTATGTGCCATACGTGATACACGCGTAGGCGATCCTGTATCAAAAGATACATGACTGACTAGGCAGATTTTTTTTCCCGCAGTATGTTGTCATTTCTTTCATGCATAGCTAGGGGAGAAGAAAAGGATTCATACTTTTCCTAAGGGTATTAACACGTAAGTGAATGTAATGGATTCGATTGGAATTCCGATTGGAACTCCGATTCCACAAACCGTGCCGTCTCCCTCAGTATTATTAGAACTACTACAAATAATGTAAATAATGATAACATACATTCAGAAAGGAATTTTCTGTTATTGTTTGAGCTTTTCAAGTTTTCAAACTTGGTGCAGTATCCTAATATTATTTACAAAATTGAAGTCAAAGGAAACAAGTATTTGTTATGATTTATGTCGATGACGGTATATCATCATTTTAGATATGAACGTCTAATATTTTATCATTCTAAAAACAATCTTTCCACAAGGGATGATTCATGATGAAGATATTTATATTAGGTTGGTGCAAAAATAATGACGTAATAATGTCGTTTTTCGACGTTAAAAATACGTCAAAAAAAGACATTATTACGTCATTATTTTTGCACCAACCTAATAGAAATAAAGATCTAATATTAGTTTGGTGCAAAAATAATGACGTAAGAATGTCGTTTTTGATGTTAAAAAATACGTCAGAAAACGACATTATTACGTCATTATTTTTGCACCAACCTAATATTTCAACATTCCAGACTTGACGGTTTCCAAAGCTTCCCTTAACCACGAAATTCTCGCAAACATTATAAACAATTAAGCCCAAAATTTTAAAGAACCAGAAGAGACAAATAACCCTGAGAACATTTAACCCACTCAAAACCAATATTTCAAGTAACATTATGAAAAATTACACATTCTTGCCCATTAATTCCAACACGTTTCTCAAGGTGTTATTGTTGTTTGTTATTGTTGTACATTTTTTTCATTTCATTCTCAGTATAAAAATAAGAAAAGGGATCCTCTATCTACTGTTAATACAGATAACACGGTGTAACTTACAACACAACACAAATCAACACGGTTACCTATCTAATTCATATCACTGAGAAACAAACAGACAAAAACAAGCAAAAATACGATTCCGATAGACCTGAGGCAAAACTTTCAAAATCATATAAATTTAAAATGGCTTTATATTTTTAGAACTACTATACACCGTTGTTTTTTTTTTTATTACGAATACATATGTAGCCAAGTCGGCAAAGGAACCTTGTTATTCGACAGGTTCTAAGGTGAGATCACTGGTTTAAGTTAAGAGATGTACTTGTGAAAACAGACTTATAATCACCTGGGAAATTTAACAAATCTGTTTTTTGAATCTCCTAATAAAAAAAATCACGTAGCGACAGAATCTTCTGCGGGCATTAGGCCTTTAATGCTTATAAGTGTCAGGTCGCGTTTGTCTGCTGGTCACTCGAGCAGCGAACCTTTTTTCATTCAATCCTTTCGGGAGATCGAGAGAAAAAGAATTAAAAGAAAACAAAAATCGTTTGAAATTACTCGTAAAGAAAGTAACGAAACGCCCAAGTTCCTTACTTCTTTCCTTCCTTCCTACCTACATGGCAATAAGCATAAGAAAATGATTTTAGCGGAGAGAAAATTCTTGAAGGTTGACTAAAACGTCAGAGTAAAAAAGAAAATAATTATACGAACTTTTCTTTTATTTAGACTTGCTAAAAGTTACAATCTGTTCTGATAGTCTTCACACCGACAACAATTCCAACGCTTACAGTCACCTGAATGTTACCTGAAAGAGATGATGGAAATATCTTCGTATAGCTGAGTTAGTCCAATCACAATGTCACCACCGATGTCGGAGAATGCAAGGATATAAACGACATTCTGTAAAGAGTTTCACGTCTTTTAATTTGATTTATTTTTTAAATCGAGTTCTCTCCAAACAACACAGTAAAGCCACAAAATGGTGTGGAAGAATTAGAAACAGAATCATTGCTAAGGAGTGAGAACAAAAGAAAAGTGATCAGGAGGACATTAGATAATGATTACATTGCATTTACATTTTTAAAGGTTAAAATTGGCTGGAAACGATGAATCCGGGCGGCGAGTTTCACAAGTGACATGCGCAATGTTAGCATAAAATTTGCCTTTACATCTAGCGAACTTATTTGTAATTTGGGTAACTCGCTTCCAGTTTAGTACTGTGCTTAAATTCAAAACGTGCATGTATCATAGCGAACACAGTAACAATTACCCTGAACGTATTTATAGAAAATGCACAATGGTGGTGGGAAGTAACTAAAGTCGAGACGCCGAATCAGAACCAATAATATTGTTAATCCTCTATCAAGGAGCTCTAGAGTAAATAGCAGGATCACCGTGACATATATGGCAACAATATTCTGTACGGTATTCTGAATGGTAAACATAGATATGTGAGATTAAGGAGAGGAAAACTGTCTAGCCCAACACAGTGAAACAACTTTCTTAGCTGACCTTGCAATTGTTTCAATATAGTTTTTCCACTTCATTTCAGTCGAGTACGTCAGACCGAAAAGACACAACCTGTCGCTGTCTGCAGGACAACATCAGCCATTCTGATGGAAGGCAGAGAAGGCTCTCTCGGATGATTAGTAGAGAACAGTTTAGTTTTGGAAGCGTTAAAATTAACAAGCCCCGGTTAACAACAGGTTGAAGATCGTTTTTGGATATCAGCTGCCATTTTGAGCTTATCAAATTGATCAGACTTGCTATGGAGAAAAGATAAATGTTATGTCTTCAACTTAGATACCAAGTTGAGAGCTAATGCATTCGGGAAGGTCATTAATGAAGATCAAACACAAAGTAGTACCAATAATGGACCCCTGTAGGACAACTGCATTAGGAAGAATGGATATTGAAAAGTGGCAGCGTAGGTTAACATTCATTATCGATTAGTTAGGAAAAACTGAGTCAGTTCAAAATGTTTTCGGATACACCGTAACTTTTCAGCTTGTGAAGTTGACCTTGATTCCAAAAACCTGTCGAAAGCTTTGAAATGTTCAAAGCTACAGCTCTAGCTGCACCATTCACTTTCCGCAGTTATCCTCAGTACAACAGTAGTTGACCTAAAGAAACGAATCCCATATTTCTTCTCTGCAAAAAGGCTCTTCGATGTGAGATGCTTAACGAATTCAGCATTAATTAGGGCCTCTAGAAAATTCCGTACAAGTGGTCGGAAACTGAACGTCGTTTTGGATATCAGTTGTCATTTTGACCTCATCAAACCGGTCAGACTTAATATTCAGAAAGGAGTAAATGATTGGATAGTTTACCCGAAATACTGAAATAAAAGATGAAGATTTTCAACCGTATTTTTAAAATGTTTTGTATCAGTTCTGTTAAAACTATTGGCTAAACTCTTCTGATATTCGCCTCTCAAAAAAGATTGATGCCCGGTCCGGGGTACAGGTACGTTAGGAATAAAGAGAGGAAGATCTTGGTTATAGACTATATGTTCAATCCTTCAGTCACAAGTAGCTAGCACTTCTGTCTACAGTTCAGATCTTTGATTAATATAATCAAGTAGAAAAACGTGTCCTTTAACTTGAACAGATTTTAAATGTGAATTAAGTTTGAGCGTCTAATTTTTTTTTCTTTCAGATTTAACAACTTAAGGTTTTGGTAATTCCAACCATGGAAAGATTAACAATCAAACAAAAGTTAAAATTATCGAATTCTATGACGAAAATTGACGTTCAAATAGAAATGCTTTTCGCACACTTCGCGATTTTTTGGTCAACATAATCGACCAATCTAGATTGCAATTGAAAATGACGTAACGTTGTTGCCGGGTGGTTCAATTCCTGCGCGCGATGACGAATAGAGGTGTCTAGATTTTCGGTCCCATTCTCGTGTATTGCAGCAATATTTTCTACTGAACAGCGTAAATAAGCACGCAATGGTGGTTTCACATCCGCCACCGACCCAGTTTGTTTGAATTTACGAACAATTTTTTTCCAATTGCCCTCTTGAAACTTAAACACGCTATTTGATGTTAATCCTATTATGGTTGAAATTGCCAAAGTCTTACGTTGTTTAATCTGAAAGAAAAAAAGAAAATCATTAGACGCTTAAAATTAATTACATTTAAAATCGGTCCATGTTATTGGAACACCCTTTATATTTGGATTCTAACATTGCTTCTTGAGTTTCCAATCTTCGGGAACCTATATTTTGTTGCGAGTATTTAGCCATCTCTCACCGACGTTATTGATGCGATATGTGGTAAAATATTTACCCTCTTCTCCTTTCCACTTACGTTTTAATTTTCTCGCAATGTCAGTTATCTAATTAGTCTAATTTATTTTCAAAATTATAGAAAATTACGTTTTAGCGTATATTTTAACCAGCGTTCATCTTATATACTTGTAAAATTTATACTATAAATAAGAAATACTGTATTGTTAACGAAGTGGTTACCTATGCTAAATTTAGTTATTTCATTAAATCTTAGATGCTCCAAAAAGTTCCATATAAAGTTCAAACGACACACAAGACGAAGAAAAACGGAAAGAGAAGAGAGAATGAAAACGCCCTCTTTTTGCCCCCCCCCCCAATGGACAAGCGGCAAAAGAAAAGGGAAATAATCCTAAACAAAGAAAAGAAAGAAAAACAAAGAAAGAAAATTTAACGGATAAAAAAAATACAGATATAAGAAGAGAGACCAATTAAAATCGTCCAAATCCACCCTGTCTTTCCTTATGCCAGCCTCTCTTTTTAACATGAGGATAGCTACACAAGGAAAAAAAAAATAATAAATTTAAAAATCGAACGGTTATGTAAAAAGTTAAATAAATAGACTGAAAAAAAGTAGCTAACTAATTGGATATACTTGACATCCGTGGGATTCGATGAGGAAAAATAAAACGTACAGATTGACAGACTACGGCTACCAGAAATAGGAGAGCCCTCGGCATTGTCACCATTGGAAAAATTCCATGTTATTGAGCGTAAAGCGAAGGTAAATCACTGTTGTTCTATGTCCTGCTATCTATGAATTTTGATTCATCAAACTTCTTCCATGACATTTTAAATAATAATTAAAAAAAAAAACAACAACAAAGAATTGTCTTTTCTTTCTTTCTGAATAAAGTTAACTTCTTGGAGGTTTGACTTAGTTACACTAACATAAAATAAAGGTTTGTTGATAACTGGTATCTTAACGTTTATCAAGAGTGGGAAGTGGATGAGAGTTCAAATTCCAGTATATTCGTCGTTCACATCAGACGAATTCTCTTAGAAAAGATATGAATCTACAGGGTGATTGAAAAGTAACTCCGTATTTTATGTATGATGGAATCTGCCGTCGTGTAAAAATTCTTGTTATACGGGGGAGTCCATTATGCATAAAATAGGGAGGTACTTTTCAGTCACTCTGTATATTTATAGGGCTGTCGAGCAATCAGCAGGATAACATGCATATCTGTGTTTGTACCATATATATTTCTCGTGGGGTGGCTGTTAAATATTGATATGCATATCTGCCTTGGTTAACAGCCAGTATAGAAAAAAATAAATTATTGTAAATAATAAGATAAAGCGTGATATTTGCCTTGATATTACAAACAGAAGGTAATAATTGAATTCAAAATTAATTGAAACGGGGAGTGTTCAAGTGTTTATCGTTCACTTGAGATTCGGCTGATATGGTTGAAGCAAATATGGTAAACCAGCTCAAGTATTTTGGTTTGGTGATATGACATTAAGCTGGCTTTATTGTAAAATTTGGACGCCTCGACGTGGTGTAATGGTTAGGAAATTTGTCTGGTTAACTCAGTTACGACTGAGTAGTGTGTTCGATCCTCATTGGTGTCCTATACTTTCGGCCTTGTGCCGCATCTAAGCTGTGCTTAGAAAATCATTATTGTGAAGTTATAATTAAATATTTTTCAAGACCCGAATTTGACCGTTCAGCTCCAGTGTTGTTAGAACGCTATGGTAACCATTCGAAGTGCAGGTTCTGAAAAGTTTCTCATCTGGCCAAATAATATCAGGATTGTTTACGTTCAATTAGAAATATGTATAAAATTTTCTTACCCCATTGTCTTTCATTCAGAATCGCTGATACAATTGATGAATACACATTTTATTATCGCCAATGAATTTATTATCTATTACTTAACCCGTTACGAGGTAACGTTGTTGGAACGTATAATGGAGTCTACAATAAAATAAAAAAAAAATTTTTTTCAACATCTATGTTATGTCGTAGAAACGTCATATTGATAGCTGATTATATATCAGAGATCTTCATACAGAACATATATAACAATTGCGATCCTCACTGGGTGTCCTATGCTTTCGGCCTTTTTCGCATCTAAACTACGCTTGGAAAATTGTTATTTAACCAATGCTATTAGTAATTTGTTTAAATATACCGTCATTTCTTATGGTACATTATTATTAACTTTCGTTTGATATTTTTACATTTAACTATTTAAAAAATCGATAAACCGTTCCTTCATACGACAGTGGGGTTGGTTTGAAAGAAAGAATTCTACTTAAAAGATATAACCAATCCCAGAGAAAAGTGACTAATATTTCAGTCGATTTGATTCTGCCTCGTCCTGTTAGCTAT
Organism: Acanthosepion pharaonis; assembly: GCA_903632075.3. NCBI lineage: Eukaryota > Metazoa > Mollusca > Cephalopoda > Sepiida > Sepiidae > Acanthosepion > Acanthosepion pharaonis. Next base: position 91,396 of record CAHIKZ030000333.1, on the reverse strand, counting down.
ATTTAAATATTCTGACATCAAATAATTTTAAAAATCAGAATTTTTTGTTACACGTAAAAACAAAATTAATTCTTTACATAAAATACCTCGTCGTATATGATTTTTGCTCAAAGATAATTTCTCCACATTTTGTTCGATATCCTTATCTTGAACGTCCCTTTTGGACTAATGTTCAATTTAATATGCGAAGTACCTTGTTATCAAGTATATATGGATGTCTTTTTTAAGGGTCAAACTTCAGAAAAAAAATTAAAAAGCAAACATTTATTTTTTAAAAAAAAAGACTAAAAATATATCAAATTAACAAAGGAATAATTTAAAATGTGCGCAAATTTCAAGCAATGCTTCGTAAATAATGTTTTTTTTTTGTGGTGCAATCTAATGAAGCATTTCCAGCTAAAGTCTCGCATTGATACCAATATATATATATATATATATATATATATATATATATATATATATATATATATATATATATATATATATATATATATTTTTGTACTGCATCTCCTTGATCTAAATCACACTTTTTTTGTCTTTTTTATTAATGTCTCTTCCTTTTTCAAATACACAATATAACTTCGATTATTAAAATGGTTAAATCGAAATAACAATAATATGACCCAGGCATACTTGATAACAACGTACTTTGCATATTTAAAAAAATGAAGCAAAATAGTCTTACGACAAAAATCCTATACGGTAAAGTTTTCTGCGGAAAAAAATTCTGAGGTCAGTTTTCCTACGGCAAAAATGTTTACGGGGAATGTTCCTAGTCACGTCCCTACTATCATCCCCGTCTATAACAACCCATATAAATATAACAAATAGAATAACAAACTAAATTAAATTTTACACTAACTTTTAAACAACAATGTAGATAAAACGAGTATAGTTAGTAATTTTATTATGAGAAACAATTTTTCTTTATTATGGCCGCGCTATGTAATACAAGTTTTTTATTATTTTTTCTCTTGATGAATAGTGATGTTTAAACTTTGAATTGGTTTAGACAGGTAAAAGACTTTTCGTGAGTTATGACCCACTCCACAAAAAAAAAAAAAAAAAACCCCGACAGATTGAGCCTGTGATAAACATGAACCGAATGTTATCTAAGTAAATACACGAAACAAAAAGAAGTTTTTTACCTGAGTTCATCCAATATCTTCTTTTGAAGATATATTTTCGCAACGGGTATATCGCTTATTTTTAGATATTCTTTTCAAGATCAAAAGAATATTAAAAATTCCATTTCCTCTAGAAGAAAAAAGGGAGATCTCTGTTTGATGAGCGGGAGATGAAATCCAGGCGATTTACAAATCGATTTTTGTAAACTGAAATGGCGACATATTTACTACAACAGTAATGGCTCCCGATACACAGGTTCAACATTCCCTTCTGTTTTTTTTTTATGTGCATAAGTATTCTTTAAAAAGGGACGGATTTTATCCCACTCTCATTTTTCCCCAGATCCCAATCTCTATCTACGCCATCAAAATCCCTTAAGTACATCATTGCCCCATACCTGCCCACCCTTAACAGCATCACATTAATACACGAAAGCCATCTCAACCACCTCAGTAATATGTTAAAACTCAAAAAAAAAACTCAAGAAAAAATTACTAAAAAGAAATTCGGCAGCTTAATAGAAAGATTGTACTACCAAATGGTAAATGTAACTTCTTAAACTTTTCTGATCATAAACTCACAGACAACTAAATAGATTTCTTTAATATTGTCCCAAATTACTACTTCCAATCTATATACGAACCCATTACAAAGAAAGACAAAATCGAAATAAAAATCAGTTCCTAAAACGATACGCATCAAACCAGGAAATCGCTCCTAAGTATGCAAAATTAATTTCGAGATATATATATATATATATATATATATATATATATATATATATATAATATATATCTCCACTGCTTTAACCAGGTATTGTACTCACCTTCTTTGGGTCTGTCACTGGATCTAACCAACGCCTTTATTCACTGTGCCATGTGTCCTTGAGGACGCATGGCACAGAACATTCAGAGGGAAAATTAGCAGGAGATAACTGATAACTGACATCCATCAAACATGGCACGTGGAACTAGAACAGTTTACCCCAGTGATCGAAATAAAGGGTTCAGTTCGAAATTCCAACCACCTGAAGAAGGCCGGAGCGTACAACGGCCGAAACGTTGTGACAAATATGGCGACAAGGATGAGGACAATAGTCCGACTAATGTAAATACTGTACATAATACCTCATCTCAGAAATATAGACAGACTCCAAAAGGAATTCGTTATACGAAGAATTATTAAACACGATATTTTTGCTCTAATCCCGGAAAAATATATAAAATTTATCAAAATTTATAATATATTAGAGGAAATGAATGACCACAAACCTTGTGGTCACTAATCACCGGTCGCCCTCAATTGGGCTACAGAGATATCTCTGTAAGAGGGACATGAAGGCACTTGAGATCAACAGGGACTACTGGGAGGACCTTGCTCTTGACCGCCTTTGGTGGAGAATCACCCTGACTAAACAACTGATGTCAAGAGAGGAGAATCTGAATAAAGCAGCAGAAGACAAACGGACCCGTAGAAAAGAACGCTGCAACATAAACATAACGCAGACAAATCACAGATGTGACTTGTTTGACAGAGACTACCACTTGTGCATCGCTATGTTCAGCCATAGGCGGTGATGTTCCAGTCGAGCAGATGGGTGGGATCAAATCTATGGTTACTGGTGACCGGCGGAGGGTTACGTATTAACTCGTTAACTTTTCCCTCTAGTCTGAATGTACGGGATACCATAATCAAAAACTGATACATTTTGATTGCAAACGGAATGCGGTGGAAATAAAAAGTTGGATAATGCTTTCGAAGGAAAAATAAATCAATGACATTGGTAAAAAATATTGCATGCCGTTTTAACTATCAATTTTTTAAACCTATGATTGGTTAAGGTTAATTTTGTTTTACGGCATATCAACCTCAATGGGTTATTTAATGCCGACAAAATTGTTATTGCTGTTATGTTTTTCTTCAAAAATCTATTTCTGGGAATGAAGAAATCTATAGCTGGTCATATTTATTTCAAATAATGTATAGCTGTTTGTATTAATGGTATTTTTTTTTTTAGTATTGCTGATAATAATTTTTCCTTTAATAAATTATTGCTGGTAATAATATATTTTTTTTTATTACACAGTATTCCTGGTATTATAACCTATTTTTACACTAGTTTGGGTGTTAACTATTTGCCCATAGTTGGGACACTGACAGGTTCTACTACCCTGGATCAGGGTGGATCTGGTAACATCAACAATTAAGAGGTGGTTCCACGCTCCTCAAAACCTCCTGATCAGAAGCCTTGCTGTTGGACGTAACTTATCCTCTTACCCAGGACGCGGATGTAGTTTATCCTCTTACCCAGGACGCGGATGTAGTTTATCGTCATAACCAGGACGGTTAAACCTTTGAATTGTAGGTACTATAACTCAATCCGTATCCGAGCTTTGTCTATTCTTCTTCAATTTTACTATTTCATTTTAAAATCACGCAAAACCTCTAACGATACTCTACAACACGGGAGGGTGACACACCTCCTTAGGGCGTACGCCCGTATCACGTTAGAACACTGGTTTTCGTAAGATCGCCAAAATTAAGCAACGCCTAGCCTGGTCAGTAACTAGATGGGTGATCATTTGCAAATACTGGGTGCTGTAAACGTGGATGTGTGAGTAGTGTAACGGATATCGGCTCAAAATTGGAAAACGGACAGCCGAGTTCCAATTCCAGTCGGGTTTGTTATACTGTCTTATGCACAGTTATCCTTTGGAAAGTTATGAATTAATCTCTTCTCCACCAGTTATGGTTTAATTAGTATAATTTGTATCAGTAAATGTCATTATTGCTTTAAAATTAGTCTTACAATGTAAAAATGAAAAAAAATTCTAACTTTAAATTACTAGCAAAAGGTTGATTAGCCGAAAAAACGAATCAAACCCTTGGAGAAAAGGAATGATCTAAATTATTTTTCTGATGTCAACGAACACTCGTTGCCGCTTATGTAATGTCAACGAATACTCGTTGTCATTTTTGTAATGCTCGGGAGGTAGAGACTTTGTAATCGCAGATACAACTCTAATTAATAATACTGGTCTCAGACGCTTTCGAATACCACTCGCACTAATAGTACTTGCTCGATAATACTCACTCAAAAGTAACCACTAAATAGTAATCCGTATAGTGATCAGTCTAGAGACATAGGGTAGAAATAATAAATAGTATAGAAAATAGCAAAACCTACATTAATAGAGGATAGAATAGAAATAGTGATAATATTTATTGTACGCGAATTGTACAAATGCAGCGCAAGGCCAAAAGAAGGAATAGGGAAAAGAATGGTCTTCTTCTGTCTTAACATTAAACTTAGCTAGCCACAAACACTGACCCAAACATACAAACAATATTCCTTTCACCAAAAAGAATAGAAATGCTTCTCGTTTAGAGATCACGCTACTTCCTACGTATGTATTTCTCCCATGGTCATGTGATCCACTTAATTCAATAAAGGGATCGCTTGTGTTTGCTCTCTTGTGATATATGTTCAAACTACAATGTCGGAAGCGACATTTTACTCCTATACAATAATTATCATTCATAAAATTGCTGATAAATATTTAAGGATACTCATCGTTTCCTAGATGTCATAGTCGTTATGGAACCAAACGTTTAAAGAAGTAATTCAAAGAACAATACTTGTAAAACCGAGAAAAATTAAGCAAGCGTATGGCATTACATAATATTTGAGGTGATGTCATTTTTTTTTTGCCATTGATATAACGGTTTTATAATTTTTATATCCAAATACAGAAACAAATTTAATAAGCTTTCTTCATTGAATATTAACATTGCCAGTAGTCATTTTTCACCAGACTGGGTGCAACAACATTATCCATTGTAACATCTACTATGCATTCTAAAACTCGGAATCAATTATTTCTTTAGTAAACGCAAAATCATGTTTCAGGTAAAATCTGTGTGAATTTGACGATTTTCCAGACGAACACATATAAAAATGAATGAAATTTGCTAAGTTTTTACGTCCAGAACTTCTTTCACACTGACATAACCGCCGTCAACGTTTTGTTCCATGGGTAAGCAGGGAAATACGATTTTCAAAATAAATAAGGATAAAGACAAATGATCTACGGAAGACAGAAGATGGCATGCCATTGTTGCGTTTATTTTTGGCCAAGGATAAGAATCGGTAGCGCTAAAACCTTTGCTCGAGGCCAAAAGTCTATTTCGAGGCAAACAGATGCCAAAGCTCTAGTGTCAGATTTAGTGTCAAGCTGGATGAGAGCTGAAAAAAATAGATCTAAAGATAAAATGAATGGAATGTATAAGAGTTGTTATAAATTGAGATGAGATTGGAGAAAAACTGAAATGTGAGACAGTCGAGAAGAAAGAGAAACTAAAATTATTTACATGTTAACACACACACACACACACACACACACACACATATATATATATATATATATATGAAGAAATTTTGATAAAAAAATAAAAAATCCTAAATGTAGTTAAATGAAAGAAATGTCGACGTCTGACGTTCGGTTTAATAAACCTTTTTCAAGACAATATTCATCAAAATACTTTTCAGTTCAATATCCAAAATACGATGGACATAAAATCACAAGTCTTATTCAAACCTGAAAATTTTTAAAATGTCAGCCTTCCGTCTAACATGGTCACGCAGTCTTGTCATGGGCGACGCTTTCATAACGTATTCTAAAAGTTTGTGAATTTTGAAATGAAAAGAAAAAGAAAATGAAAGAATTCAATTATATTCTAAAATTCTTATGTGTATGATTGTCGAGCATCAATCTCGTAGAAAAACTTGATTAAAGAACCAGGTCTAGTATTCACCGTGCGTGAATGGATATTGATACCTGTCTGTCTCTAAATCCTCCTGAATTTTATTATGTGTTTTAATGTGTTCACGGAATCGAAATCGAATTATGATCTGCTTTAGTTGTGTGTACAACTAAAGCATATATATAAATATATATATATAGACGAATATCTCGTTTATATTATAAAATACGATATTTTATATACCTACCTGTTTCACCCACATATTTTAGGTCAAATTTTTTGCATGATATTTGATAAATGCAAGCATCGGATGTAATATTTGTCTGCTGGTGCTATTTAAGAAACTATTAAAGATAGTCCTAGTAGGTAATATAGTAGATGTTTTTTGACACTATTTCTATTTTGAGAGATATGTATTTAACTCTAAGTAGAAATGATGACCCCCTCTTGCTTTTGTAAACTCCTGATCCAGTTTTCTTATCTACTGTTGTCTTCTTTAAACTT
>CAHIKZ030000333.1:22500-80000 GCA_903632075.3 Acanthosepion pharaonis | reverse complement strand
GTGTCAAATTCTCCAATGACTTTTCTTTTTTAAGTGTCCAAGTAATTTCAACTGTCTCTTCCTGATTCTAAAGAGAAAAATCCTTTACTTTTCAATTTACTTAAAAGTATATATTTCCCCATATGATACGTTCAGGGTAATTTCAAATACTTTGGTAAAACTAGATCTCTGTTGCTGCAAATTTCATTTTCATCTGTAGTGGATTTGTTCGGCATTCACTGCTGCATAAGGGGATTGAAATTATAACATTTGTGCACTTTTTTTTATTCTAATGACATTTTCCTATTTCTAAATACGTTGTTTTGCCTTTTTCTAACGTGAAATTTGATTTGCGTGTTTTAATTTATGTTGTCAGTTATAAAAGGAGCAAGATAGATAATGACATTTTCCTATTTGTCTTGCCTTTTTCTAACGTGAAATTTGATTTTGTTTTTAATTTATGCGTTGTTTTGCCTTTTTCTAACGTAAAATTTGTTTGCGTGTTTTAATTATGTTGTCAGTTACAAAAGGAGCAAGAGAGATAATGACATTTTCCTATTTCTAAATACGTTGTTTTACCTTTTTCTAACGTGAAATTTGATTTGCGTGTTTTAATTTATGTTGTCAGTTACAAAAGGAGCAAGATAGATAATGACATTTTCCTATTTCTAAATACGTTGTTTTGCCTTTTTCTAACGTGAAATTTGATTTGCGTGTTTTAATTTATGTTGTCAGTTACAAAAGGAGCAAGATAGATAATGACATTTTCCTATTTCTAAATACGTTGTTTTGCCTTTTTCTAACGTGAAATTTGATTTGCGTTTTTAATTTATGTTGTCAGTTACAAAGGAGCAAGATAGATAATGACATTTTTTTTCTAAATACGTTGTTTTGCCTTTTTCTAACGTGAAATTTGATTTGCGTGTTTTAATTTATGTTGTCAGTTACAAAATGAAGCAAGATAGATAATGACATTTTCCTATTTCTAAATACGTTGTTTTGCCTTTTTCTAACGTGAAATTTGATTTGCGTGTTTTAATTTATGTTGTCAGTTACAAAAGGAGCAAGATAGATAATGACATTTTCTTATTTCTAAATACGTTGTTTTACCTTTTTCTAACGTGAAATTTGATTTGCGTGTTTTAATTTATGTTGTCAGTTACAAAAGGAGCAAGATAGATAATGACATTTTCCTATTTCTAAATACGTTGTTTTAACTTTTTCTAACGTGAAATTTGATTTGCGTGTTTTAATTTATGTTGTCAGTTACAAAAGGAGCAAGATAGATAAGGATCTTTACATGCTTGATACTAACGTCTCCAATTGGTAGCTTGCATCTTCAATTCTCTTTCTTTCAAACTAACATACTTGTCGTCTTACAGTTTATATTTCCCACTCTTCAGGCTTTCCTTTCATAGAGTCCAAAAGGTTCTACGCAGCTTTGTGAGTGACGAATTACTTTTTATCCTACGGTAACGTTTCCACGAAGTATTGCAAGCCTTTCGCTATTTCCATGTAATGTGTTCAGAAGAACTACATTCTTTAGTGGCACCAGTTCTAACGTTCACCGGTAAGACCCGGAATGCCACGCCCATTCGTGCAAACTAACCTCATTCCCTTCGTATTCCATTGGTGAAATGTAAGTTCCACTGGAGCAGCTTTATCTCACGAACCGCTACTCTGTGGAACTTACTTCCAAGATGGTCGTTCCTCGGTCTCAACTATCTTAACCTGTTCAATTTTAAGGTTATATTATGCATGGGCAACGGTTTTCGAATAATCGGCCGCGTGAAGCACAGTTCATCATAAGTCTGGCCGCACTACTATTAAAAATCAAGGTAATTTTTTATTAAATTTAACGCAGACATTTTCACACCATGAGCATAAGCCTTTGCGTTAGACATAGAGAAAGGTCGATATTCTTTTTCTTGGGCGAATTAATTCCATCTATAAGAGATAAAAGCCTTAAACCTTCGTAGAATATTAACACTAATAACAGAATGTCTAATTTGTTTCTCATTTAAAATTTTTAAAAGAATTATATGATTATTCTCTAGAAAATAATAATTATCACTAACGTTTCCTGTTTTTGATGCAAAAGCATTTTACACTTAAGTATCCCCTTAGTGAAAATCGCCAATCATTTAAAATGCTGACAACGAAAAATTACAAAATTCAAAAAGCATTGTACTTAAGCATTGTTCATACATGTGTTTATGCATAAGAGTTTATGAGTGACCAAGTTAGAAAGAAATCGCACAAGCAATGTTTTAATGAACGTTATTTTCCTAAAGCGTGCCATTGAGAATGTCAGTCGAGCCGCATGTGGCATGGCCGCCGCAGTTTGTCCATCACTGGGATAGATTTTATCTTCCTCAGATATCCTCATAAAGTTTTTTCACCTTCATACTTTGTAACTTGCTATCTCCAGTCATTCTGGGGCTGTGTAGAGGGAAAGTATTATAATAAAGAGAATAGTTTTTCTTGGAAATCCTGTAGTTTCCTATATTTTTCTGCACTCCAAACGGTGCAATAAATAATAATAATAATAATAATAATAATAATAATAATAATGATAATTATCATTATTATTATTATTATAAGGACACCATTTTATCGCCAACCGAGTGTTAAAATATTCCTGCAAAATGTAAAGATAAACTAAGCTTTTAACATTTTACATTTGGCAAATGAAATACATCTGATATTTTGTCAGACACTGTTGTAGAGTAGTTTTCACAGTAGGGGCTTGTATTTCACTAAGTCTGTCCTAAAAGAGCCCGACCTACAAAACGTTAGGAACTTAAAATAAGAGTTAATGACGCAGCAATCTAGTTTTGTTGGTTGACACTTCAATGTCCGACATCGACTGACTCGCTCAACACCACTGAGCCCAACTGGCGACCGCTACTACTACTACTACTTATTATGTGTAGGAGAGTCTATTAACAATAGAATAGATACGTTCAGGTATGACAGACACATTCAGAGTGTAAAAATATGCGAGCATCTATTCCAGAATTGCGAAACGTAGATTTGTAATTTGATATAGCCACAAACAAAGACGTGGTTAACTCCATGTGATCAAAATGGCCCCGTTACTTCCATGTTTAATCCATTTATTGGCAAACCATTTACTGTGGTTATTTCAGATAAATACATTTCAACATTTAACTTTCCATATGCAACAACGATGCCAATTTATGGGGTTGTCAGATAAATGCGTTCCCTTTATGGCAGTTATTTTTACCCTATTATTCCTTCACAATTTCAACTAAGTCAATAACTATAAACAAAGGTATCAGAGAGATTGAGTGATTGGATTTCTATAGCGCATTTAAAGTTTGCAGGTTATTTAAGTCAAAAACACATTTTCTTTAGATTGCAAGCATTCTTTTTAAAAAAATAAGAATGATTTTCTGTCACGCGTTGTACTAATTAGCCCAAAGAGGTTAATTAATACCTTTCCCAAGGGTATTTGCTTGTAGTTGAATCTAACTAAACAGACTGGATTTAGAACTACGTTCTCCGATATCCAATTTCGAACCGTTATCTATTGCCCCAATCGCACACATAAGCTTACATCATGTGGTATGCCCAAGCGGTCATTCGTCTAGGTACTATTAAGAGAACCAGTGTTTCCACGTGATATGCCTGTAAGCAAATAATTGATTTGATTTCCTTTGCAACGTTAGTGGATAGAGAAGAGATGGATTCATATATTTTCCAACGGTATTTGCTCGTAAGTGAATATAACGAACGAAACTGGAATTGGAACAAATGTTTTAGAGAAATATTATAGCAGCATAAAGGCATAAAAGGCTACGGTATAAATACGTTGCCTGTTAAAGAAAATTGGTAAAAACGAAAGAATTCATCAGACTATCCAAAACTTTTCTACAGTTATTAAAACGTATCAGACATTTCGCAGATTATATACGCTGCAAATTGTATTGAATGCATTTGAAAATGCTACTGAAAGATTTGTGTTGGCATTCTGAATGCAGTCAGTTCGAACTCAATCTTGATAGTTTAATAAATCGAACTAATTATTCATTCTATAATTACTTTTTATACGTTATACGAATATAGTTTATTATAGATTCTCTGAATGCAGTTATCTTATTAAATCATAATGAGAAAATTAACGTAAATAAATGATTAATTTAGAAAAACGCTGACTGAGATAGCGTAAAAAAAGGATAAAACAACTAACGGTCGGATTATCGCCCAAAATAAGATCTAAGCCAGACTCATTTGAAAATCTTTTAATTGACAGCAGAACAAACATCTTTCATCAAAGCTGAGTTTCGTTTAAAAATGCCGATCCAGAAAACAATGCTACAATCTATTCCTTTACAACATAACTTATCTATATCGGAATTTGCTGTTACTGTGTACCTGTTCTTTACCTAAAACGTTTCCAGTTTTGACTGAAAGATATTCTCCATTTATTTACTGACTGAAATTTCTTTAACTGTCATGGAAAGCCTACTAAATCTTCATCTTCGAAGACAAATTATGACTATTGGCATTTGCTTCTTTCGTAGAAATATTGATTTTAATCTCAAAATATTGATTTTGATTCGGCAGTTAAATGGTTCCTTGCTAAGTGTAGATCCATAAATCATTTCTTTGCGGGAAAATGTTAGTCTGCAGCATTCGATTTTAATTCTAAAATCGTTATAAACTTTTGCTACTTCTATTGCCTGACAACTTTCTCAGCTAGTAAAAAAATGAATCCAGTAATGGAATAAATGTTACTAGAAGATTTCAAATATCATTTGCCCTCTATCGTTATTGAGCTAGACTTTCCAGAATAAATTATAAGCATCCATACACTACCAAAGTAAAGGTTCTTTTATAGCATGTAAGATTGTTATGTTGAGCAATCTACATTAAGAAGAACTCTTTCTCCTTCATAAATACTAATCTGCGAGTCTTCCTAAGGTGAGGCAGTCGGGACGTGTAACCTGACAGTTCAAACGGACACTTCTATCTGCTGACTAACAACACTCTTATTTTGTATATATGTTCTATTATTTCAATACACTTATTCAGCCTACCTTTTTCTTTCCGTGTCTTTCTTTCTGGCCCCTAACAGGCCACAACATATCCCCCACTATGCGTCCTGGAAATTTCAACTGACTCTTCCTGGAGTTCATTTTTCATTCTATTGTCTCTAGATTTTTGACCTGACTCACATGTTCGGTACATGTTATTCTCATCATCCTTCTGTATAATGAAAAGGAGGAAAATAGGCGATGTGGTCTTAATATTTGCAACTAATAAATAGGCGCGTTTAGTCTGTAATCTTTTAATGACATTTGTCATTCAAATGCTAAATTGTCTCATGCGATTTACACATCAATCAATTCAGAATTTACTCTTCATCAACGTGCCATATCTCTTCAGCAGGAGAACTATCCATTCACTCAGCCTCACTGGCTAGGTTACGAGTTATTTTCTTCTGACCTTCTTATCATCAATCTGTCCTGTGAGTATCCAAATTTCAAAGCTCATATTCCGTTATGGAGACTTATCTACCTTAGAATGAACTCCTCCTTCTTCATAAATACTAACCTGCGAGACTTCCTAAGGAGAGGCAGTCGGGACGCAGTGTAACTTGACAGTTTGGACGGACACTTCTATCTGCTGACTAATAACACTCTTACTGTGTATATATGTTCTATTATGTCAATGCACTTATTCAAACTACATTCTTCTTTCTGTGTCTTTCTGGCCCCTAACAGGCCACAACAATGATATCTCTTTTCATTTACAAGAGCCAGATCAACCAAAAATGGAGCACTCGTGTCACGTAGGGGCGGAAGCTGTTCATTCTCTCCTTTCCGCCCTCGATAGTGTGCAAAAGCGTTTCTGCATCTTTGTAGGCGACGAACTGTTTTCCACTTTGCAAAATCTTTCAACAATCGTGTTGAGTAACTCGACCCTGATCTCGTGCAACGCGTATATACGCGCATCGCTAAAGATGTTGGGAACATGGTCGATTCGCTGTACCACACCAGCAATTACTTCGCTCCCCTTGCTATCCGCTACATTTATAAGAGCGAAATCAGGCCGAAATATAGAGTACTTCTGCCATATATGGGTGGGAGCTACACAGTCTTCACTTCCCACACACAATAGGATCCAAAACGTTTACGAGTCCTTGTAGGCGACGAAATATTTTTCATTATGTAACCCTTTTCTTACAAACGAGACGCAAACTTCTCACTGAGCTATCGCTATATACATGGAGAGTGTTCAAATGGATTATAGAGCTTAGAGATCACAGTCCTAACCTTCACGCCTAAGACTCGCCATGCTACGCACATTGTAGTAAACTACCTTCCTGGTGAGATGGAAGTTCCAATCAAGCAGATACTTCTCACAAACTACTGCCTAGTATAACCGGCTACCCAGAAGCTGCTTTCCCGTTCACAGGCTTAATCTGTTGAAGTTTAGGTTTAACCGTTATTTTCCTTACATATCCTCATAAGTACATCTTAATCTGTAACCCTCTAACCTGAGTGCCCCTTGGCCTTGTAAAAAAGTGAACACCACTGTCATATATATATATATATATATATATATATATATATATATATATATATATATTATAAATTAATTGATTTAAAATATGGTTTTTCCGCTACACAGTTCTAACCATGTTTCAAAAATGGAAGGTCCAAATTTAATTTTGTAATTAAATTAAAGATATTAGTTCCACTTCATCCTCAAGCGAATTTTGGAGTAACTTATAAAATTACTGGGTTTTAAAGTCAGCAAAAATCAAAATTTGCGTTTCCAAGGAAACAGAGAAATTCATTTCAACCAGACAAGGGGTGTTTGCGTGTTCATTATGTCTGTATTTTGATGTATCAGTTTTGGTAAGGGGTAGGGATGTATTCTTCAATGAAATCTGACATCCGTTAAATGCATGTCGTCTGGAAAAATTATTGTTAACGGCAAAGATTCTTACGGCATTTTTTCTATTTGTATATTTAAAAAAAATTTTAGGGGGGTATTTAGGTTAGAATACGTTTTATTTAACTACAATTTGAAAAATATTTTCACTTTTAATTTTTAATATACTATATTTCTTTTAAGAGTAAGTAAATGTGTTGGAATCCCTTATAGTATGTACAGTTATTTTCGCATTAACTATAAGTATGTATATTATTAGGTAACAATGTTTTTGTTTTCATAAATTATTTAAGTAAACTTTATGACAATGACGCCAAAAAAGCTAATTGATTTCACTGATTTAGTAACCTTTTATTTCTTATATAAACCTAGTAATATCTTGTTTCTCATGTAAGTACAAAGGACATGGGTCATTCAATGGCTTACATCTAGCTTTTCATATTATATTCATTTTACTGTAGGTGTTTTATTGGATTCCTTTAAGTGCTTGTAGTACTTATAGGAAGATCTATATGTTAGAATACGATTTATTTAATTACAATTTTAAAAGATGTTAAGGTTAGAATTTCTGTTCTTTCTTCATATATATATATATATATATATATATAGCCGAGAAAAAAACAACCCTCGTGACCTGACGACTGGGTCTAGCATGAAACAGCCTGTCACCTCTAAGTGTTGACTTCAGTGTTCACACACACACACACACACACATATATATATATATATATATATATATATATATATATATATATATATATATATATATATATATATATATATATATAACCCTAACTCTCTCACTGCTCTATCATTATTTCCATGGAGTGTTTTCAGATGAGCTACAGTCCTTAGTTCCAACAGTCCTGACCCTCACGGCTAAGACACACCATGCCACAAATTTTAGTGAACCACGCGCGTTTTCTTCATATTCCCCTGGTGAGATGTAAGTTCGACTCAAGCAGTTTCCACGGTTCTTTCCACGAACCACTGCCTTCTGCAACTGAGAACCAAAGAACTGCTCCCCCGATCACTTCAGTCTGGTTTTAACGTTATCTTCCATACTTATCCGCATAAGTGGTGACTTTTACACTGTAACTCTTTACCTCGTGTGTCCCTCCCCCTCCACACCCCCGGATTTTTACAGGGTGACCACTACTGCAAGAAAAGTCATAGATCAAGAAAATCTCCTTAATTTATTTTTTCTTAGTTGTTTTTTCACAGTGATGAACACCTTTATAAACACCAAGAGCCACTCGAGATAGAGCTTTACACATTAAGAAACACATTATGGTGATATGTGTAGGGAAGATAATGGTTGACTATAGACATGAACAGGTCAAGTTTGTAGCATTCGAGTAAGCAACATTTTAGGTGTTGGTTTTGAAAAGAAGCAGTTCGTAAACCTTGGTAAAAATGTTATTACACAGACGCGTAGGAACTTTCAGCAAAATATACAACTAATTCATTTAAATATTTATTCAAGTGATTTCTGATATAAGTGTGTAATGCATTGGATATATTTGTAAATTTTCAATACTTTCTGAAAAATAAAGTTTATTGTTGGCCCTTCCTATTCTGCACAGATTTCAAATGAAGCAAACTATTATCCGAAGGCAACCGACAGTTTGGTCGATAATCTTTGGTCTGAAAAACACGATAAGTAATCATCAGTAATGGAATTGAATGGGAGAAGAAAATTTGAAAATGTATTTTAGGAGGTTGGTTAAAAGTTCAAACACGATATGAAAATTAGTTGCCAGTTTAATCTCGAACGTCAGGCAACGTTGAATTTGATTGATGTCTAAAGAGGGTGGCATGGACCAACAGATTGACTCTTGAAATAACTTCGCTCGCACGCAAAACAATGAACACACGCGGCATCAAAGTGGAAAATGTAATCTTTGTAGAGGAGACAGAGTTACTTAAACAATTTCAGTTCTTAGAAACAGACGATTACATACGTACATAACTTAATTAAAATTCTTAATTCCATTAGAAGTTGGGGAGGTAAAATACAAGTCATTAATAATAATGGCAACATACAAATGAAATGTTTACACAAACAGAATAATTTTGTGCTATCCTTTCTTATATTCACAACTATATATATATATATATATATATATATATATATATATATATATATATGTGTGTGTGTGTGTGTGTGTGTGTGTTTCATTAGAAACGACAGATAAAGTACTACAGTTAAGCTTTTTATGTTTTTTCTTCTGTTCGAACAAGGGCTTTCTTTCCTGGAAAAACAGCGCGTAAAACTGTCCAAATGCTTTATAGTTCTGAGCGCTTTCGGTTATACCGTTAGCCATTATCATGGGTGATTCGATTATTCAGCTCAAATGAGTGTGTGCATTATGTGTATGTCGTGTTGGAGGCATGTTCTAATTTCCGAATACGGTTATCAAATTGTGGCATTGTTCGTAGTTAATATTGTTAAGAGTTGGCTTTCAATCATCTTTTCAATCAGCTCTTTTTCGAACACAAGAAAAATTAAATAAAAAGCTTAACCGTAGTACTTGTCTGCCGCTTTTAATGAAACATACATAAACGAAGGATTGATGCCTAAATATACAATGATATGAAAGCCAACTCTTAATATATATATATATATATATATATATATATATATATATATATATATATATATATATATATAGTTAAGTTATGAAGAATTTGGTAAACCGAATTGGTAATTCCAGGAGGATGAAATCCTGAGAGCTCAATGTGAAGAACAGAGTTAATATTTAATGAACAACAGACCACTTTAAGGTACCATTACAATAATTTATTTCACCAAAATCCTTTTTAAAGGATTTCGGATCATCAGGTAACACTTCCAACAATGAAATGAGAGAAAAAATGTGATTAGAAATTCCCCAATTTAAGGCTTATTTAAGAGAGATGTAAATTTAACCCTCACTATATTTTTGTATTGTCTCTTTAACCCATACCTTCACCCTCCCTGTTTAATTACAAAAATTACACTACCCATCAATTTCTAATCACATTTTTCCTATCATTTCATTGTTGGAAGTGTTACCTGATGATCCGAAAATCCTTTTAAAAGGATTTTGTGAAATAAATTATTGTAATGGTACCTTAAAGTGTCTGTTGTTCATTATATATATATATATATATATATATATATATATATATATATATATTTTAAAACATCTTTAAAATTGTAGTTAAATAAAACGTATTCGAACCTAAACACCTCTCTCAAAGTACTACCGGCACTTAAATGAATCCAATAAAACACGTACAGTAAAATGAAATTATGATGAATAGCTAGATGAATGACCCATGTCCTTTATACATACATTTGAAACTATATATTACTAAGTTTATAAAACATAAAGTTTACTAAATCAGAGAAATGAATTAGCTATTTTGCCGTAATTGTATATGGTAAATATAGTTTTAACATATGAAATATTTAGGTTTGAAAGTGCTAAATATCACGTATATATAAAAATGCACATTGAAGTCAAAGCTCAGTGGCAATAGTCTTTTATGCTAAAGGCAATCGTCCGACCATGACGATTGCCTTTTAGAATAAAAAAACAAGCTGTCGACTCTGGTGTTGACTTCAATGTACACCTTTATATATATATATATATATATATATATATATATATATATATATATATATATGTGTGTGTGTGTGTGTGTTTTGTGTACAGTGAAATGCAAAAGTATTGTAAGCATATGTCTTTAAGAATATAAGCATATATCTTTAAAAATAATTTTTGAAATATAGAATAATTAGTTATACAAGCGTAACACTTATTGTAACGTAGTTTCGCTTATATATATATATATATATATATATATATATATATATATATATATATATATATATATGACAAAGTGTCAAAATGGGATTTTTAGTCTAAGCTATTAATATTTAATATAAGGTAATCTACTGTTGTGTTCATAAATCCTGACTATCCGAGATTCGTCATACAAAACAAACATCTACCATCATATTTGTAAATAATTTAATGTTTCCCAAAGGCATAATTTGATGTCTATATTTCAGGAAGCATTTTACAGGATGTTGTTTGCAAAGTGAACCCGTAATTCGAGTTCAAATTACAGCTTAGTCGGCTGCAACCATTTTACTGTAATGCGCAGTGAAGTGGCATCTCTTCTGATTGCCATTATGGGTAAAAGGAGAAGGGTTACATAGATGCTCTTGGCTTAGTTAGCAGCCAACCTAGGAGATGGGGTGTGTTGAATTCCAGAACAGCATTCCCATCTACTGCCTTTCCGAAGTAGTAATGCCATTTTGCTTCTATTAAATTAAAGATGTGATATACAGTCATAACTGTCTACGTTCTGAGATGGGGGTGGCATTAAATTAATTTTTAATCAAAATATGTCGCGTAAAACAAACCGGGTTAGTTTAATTACTTACTTCACTAGGCTTCTTCGGGATTTAGTATATGCCTAAAACTGCAGGAATCGATTCTAAATTCACTCTGAAAGTGTATCTGTTAAATAGATAGTTACACGTGCTTTACTAAAAAATACAAATGAATTTAAAAAAGATCGCCACATCTTGTTAGGACGTACGTCGATCATGATCTTAGAGAAAGAGTTTTATGCTGTTAATTTGTATGTAAATTTATATATACATATTTACAAGTATGTCGCGCAGAGAAACTATATCACATGTCTACAACAACAAGCAGGCTTAAAAGAGTGATTGTTAGCTGTAATATTTCCCGGAGGGAAAACTGGACATACAATCATTTTCTCTATGATCCTGGTGAGGCCATTTGATTTTCGCTGTAAGAATTTTACTGTGGGCTTGAGACGTCTTTCTTCTCCGAGCTTTACATCACAACAGCTCTCCGTTACACTATCCCCTGACGACAATCATTTGCCGTTAATTGACTGACCCTCGTGAATTTATTTCTAACAAGGGAGATAATCGTCTTTTGTTACCGTACAATGACATTCAGCAGTTTTCTTTTTCTTTTTTATAATTTCATTTGCTGTAACCTCTGGAGAAATATAGTTGCATAGTATATAATGATTTTTTTTTTATAGTTTGGATCTTGATTTTTACAACCTAATGTTAGGAAGTACAATCTATCCTGTTATTTAATACATATCTGATGGTAGAACATTAAAAGGTTTACGTGTGAAACTGAATTCAAAAGATGAGAATGGAAATTGAACTGGATTCGTCGATTTAATTTTCTGCAGAGGTATCCGTTATCATGGCTGCATATGCATACATAAATCTACGTTAGGTAGAACAAATATACTAAAACAAAATCCTGGCTTTAACTGATGTAATTTCTATCCAAACCAATGATAGTATCACGGGAAGGAGAGACTGAATATTTACGGTTTATCAACAGTTCATACCGAAATATATTTCAGATAGTACGAGTGTTTTCACAGTACCCAACGTCTCCAAGCAGTCTCCCAAGTGCGTACAGACCGCAATCGACAGTGCTCAATTTTTCCGAGAAACAAAGAACAGAGGTTCCAGTGACATCACCAGAAAGTGAGTATTATTTGAACTAATTTATTTCTGTACTAATAACAAGTTGGCGAAGTTGAATATCAGTCCAGCATTAAAGAAAAACGAACACGTTATTAAATCCTGCTCTTACAAATAAAATAAAAATTCTCCTCGAGAAAAAGCCATTTCGTAGGAACCGTTCAAAAAACAGATGTGCTGATAATATTCTTGTATGTGCCTCTGAAAATATTAGGGTTTTATTTGAGTCAGCTAGTCAGTTGGTGCGACAAGTAAAAAGTAACAAAGCAAATATCATATTTATGAAATCAACGTAAACCAATATATTAAGCATATCTGCTTCTACTAATGCAATGATAATTTTCCTTCTAGCAATATTTTCTAACTCTCAGATGTATTATTCATGTAATATAATTTACAAATTGAACAAGAAAATATTTAAACAACAGAAAATGATATAATTTGCATTACGGCAAAATATTGTCGACTACTAAAAACGTGAGACAGCAACGTGAACAAAATAACAGGCTGTGCAAATTTCAAACAAAATCGGGAAAATTTTTCAAAATATCGTAAATACAGTATAATATATATATATATATATATATATATATATATATATATATATATATATATATATATATATATATATATATATATAGAGTTGCCATAAAGTTCGTGTGAACTTTAAAACATTTATAACTTTATTTGTTTTTGCGATAGAAATAATTTGTAAAAGGATTAGAAAGAAGTGAAGGTATATTTTTATTGTTTTATTGAAATTTTATCTAACTTTCCACATGTACTCCAACATTAGCAATACAAAAGGTAATACGATTTTGCAGTTCACGGAAAACATTTGCCAACTGATTTACAGTAATGTCTGAAGTTACATTATTATTTTAGCTTTCAAATCTTTGAATGAACTAGATTTGGTTGCATACACAATTGTTTTCACATGTCCCCATAAAAAATCTAATGGAGTCAAATCTGGCGAACGTGGAGTCGAATAAAATGGTCCACCACTTCCGATCCATCTGTTAGGAACTCTCTAATACGCAGAGCAAAGTGACAAGGAGTTCCATGCCGTTAAAACACTGTATTTTAACCTTTTTTACAGAATATTTATATCGCAAATTCAAATAAAATTATAAGTTATTTAAAGTGCAGACAAATTTTTATGGAACACTTGTATATATATATATATATATATATATATATATATATATATATATATATTCGGAATCTCTTCGGAATAAGGCTCATCATGGCTTACCAAAACATATTATCCCTTCTAGACGATTAGACCTTTTCTGCGTTCACTAAGGCTACCACTATCTGATCCGACCACTATTCCCATAAGATCGACAGATATGTTGCTCACTATTTGTCCAACATTCATTACCATATAAGAGGATTGATATCGCATAGCAATTCTACAATCATTTTTTTTTTTTAGTACTATGCCTTCAAGTGCAAAAAATCAAGGATAATTGAAACATGTATAACGGGAGAGTGGTATGGATGAAATGTTTATTCTGCCATTTTTATTTACCTCGATAACCATACAATATGGGAACCAGTAATAAGGAGTGTCAGAGAAAAGCGATAATAACAACAAAAATTGCATTATGGGCTGTGGTAAAAACATAAAATGATAACAGCAAAAGTTGCAATATGAGCACTGGCAAAAAAAGGTTATCTGAAAACATTAGGTTTATAATACCCAGAAATTCTCAAGGACACATGCCACAGTGAATAAAGGCGTTAGTTAGATCCAGTGAGAGGATGGTTCTTTTTCTTCACCCCATTGCTGTGTTGTGATAGACTATTTCTTCTAGCCACAATTTATCTGACACATTTAGAAGTGTTTGCTTTCAGTAGAACTGCCACATATGGTCTTCTGCTCAAGCTATCTACAGTGGTGGAAATAAGTATAAGTCACCCCATGAAATTGTTAATAATTTTCTTATTACTGCACAAATTCCTCTGAATATTTGGGTGTGATACCTAGATCCGATGGTATTAGTATACATATTCGATTTTATAACAACTTTCCACCAAAAATGTTATTAAGAAAGTTATTAAGAAAATACGTTTTTGAGGGTGGAAATAATCATAAAACAATTTTGAAATTTTTTATTTAACATCAAAATTGTACAAAATTCAATATTTACATTTATTCCCTTTCAATTGTAATACTTCAACACACCTGTTTTGCATTGAATCAATAAGTTTTCTGAGAGTTTCTATTGGAATTGCATTCCAATATTGTTTAATGCAAGATTTTAAATTTGCTCTATCTTCAAATTGACGTTTATTTTCTATACTCTTCTTGACAAAATTCCGCACAAATTTTCTATTGTGTTTAAATCTGACGACTTATTGGACCGGTTCAAAACGTCACTATTTTTTTTTTTTGGTTTTAAACCAGACTTCGTGAGCTTAGAACTGTGTATGGCTGCGTTGTCCCGTTAAAAAATGGCATTACTGGTGTGTAGACGATTCATATATGGGACAAGACTTTTTTCCAACACATTGATATATCGAGCAGTGTTTTGTTTCACTTACATCACTACTAAACCAGCCTTTCCATACGCGGAAAATTCTCCCCAAAATATAACAGATTCTCCGATAAATGTTCTTTTTGAAAACAGCTGCTTCTTCTTCCTTAAACCATGCCAAAGACGCTGGCAGCCGTCGGGCCCACGCAAATTAAAGTTTTTCTCATCAGAAAAAAACGTGGGTTCCCAATTCTTTTTTGTCCATGTTACTTTTTTCTTTACCCAATCTACGCGCATCTTCTTGTGTTTATCAGTTAAAGCAGGGGCTGCCTTCCTGTCTTGATACACGAGATTTGGCCATTCATGGAGAAGTTGACAAACTCTTCTTAGAGTTTGGTAAATTCTGAGATTTTTGCAGATTTCTTGAGCTTGATTGTCCTTTAGAAGCTTCTCGAAAAATTCGACGTCTGGCTGCATTTGTAATTTTAGGTGGGCGACCTGGACGTTTTCTGGTGCCATACGATTCAGGGTCTTTTAGATAATCTCACACAACTGGTCGGGACCTTGACAGTTCTCTTGCAATGAAACTGATAGATATTCCTTCCAATTTATAAGCAGAAATATGCATTTTTTTTCATTTTAATTAAAGGGGGAGTTCTTAGGCATTTCGCAGCAACTGTATTCAATTATGAAAGATTTAAATAGGACTCACGTGGCTTAAAATCATAAGTCTTTTTTATAATCTGCGCATGCACTTATTCTTCCTCCTTTGTCATTCTTAAGTAAATTTTCAAAACTATCTTATAATAATTTCCACCCTCGAAAAGAAGTTTTGTTAACTTTTTTTATGGAAATCAATTATTTATACTAATACACATCGGATCTAGGTACCGTACACAAATTTTCAAAGGAATTTGTGCAGTAATAAGGAAATTATTAATAATTTCATGGGGTGACTTATACTTATATTGCAAATTATTCTTTGTATTGCATTTTATCAAGAATCACTATATACAATGGTAAACATTGTATATAGTGATTCTTGATAAAATGCAACATAAAGAATAATTTGCAATATTATTGGATCTGAACTGCTATCTCGGCTAACAGTCACTTCCCCACCTCCGTTATGTAGCTTCACTCTGACTTTTTTTATAAATACTTTCATGATAATTTTTCTAATGCACTTTACGCTATGTGACCGAGAATTTATGAATTACTAGATTTGCAGAAAAGCCTCATCTATTTACAGTTAATATAGCTAGATGTAACCGTAAGTTCTATGTTAACAGTTTCATCTATAGTCTCATTTGTGGAATTATTTTCTGGTTACTTGCTTCCTAGTAAACACTGATCTTCAAAAATTTACATTTAATTTTAATTGTCATATACAGTCTTGTTAATTCTTTTAAAATTCTCTCCCAATAATGGATTTTTTTCTCGTATTCTTCAGCACTTAATAATCTCTTATTTCTTAGTGGCATTAGTGCCTTGTATGGGGGGAAATGATTAAAAATTAAGAAAAGGACAAACAAATAACTAACTAAAACGAAAATGAATCACATAATTTAATATAGAAAAGGACACACACTCATGTGGATACATATATATGACTGTGTATATGTAACTGGTAGAAATTTCTACCAGTTACATATACACAGTCATCAAAAACAAACAAATAACCAGCTTTAAAATATAACAAATAAACCCTTTTTTTTTAAATTAAAAATAATAATAATTTTTACCTATCATAATTTTACACAGACCACATCATACGTATATACATACATATGAGGAAATGTTATTCAGTGGAAAAATAGAAAAATGCTCTGATTTTTGACATGTATACATTCACGAGACATTCACGAGAAATTTTCGCTACACTTCCAATCTTTGAATTTCAACATACAAATGCGTATGTATAGACACAACACCACCCACATACACACATATGTCAAATCCGAAACTGTCCACATATGTTTATATATATATGAGTCCCGACGGACGACCAAGTGTGTATGTGTGTCTGCGTACCTCATCTGATGTACGGACATACATATATGTTTGCGTTAGCACGATGACATCACGTCGACGATTCCCCCCCACTCCCATATTAACACTAATACACGCAATGTACATAAACCCAAAATTTAAAAAAAATTAATCAGTTTGTCTGACGATCAAAAAAAAGCGTGAAACCCAGGGACACAAACTCACACCAATCCAACCATATATATATATATATATATATATATATATATATATATATATATATATATATATATCCCTACCCCTACCAAAACGTAATTTATAACTGATACATCTAAATACAGCGATAATGAACACGCAAACACCCCTTGTCTGATTGAATTATTAACAAGATCCCCAGAAACCAAGAATAGTGTAACACATCCCCTCGAAGAACTGAGATTTATATGTTAGCATCCAAGATGTCTTTCCTTCATACAGCTGTGTTGTGGCATTAAAAGAACGCATCTTGGTTTTTTTTCCTTGGTTTCACATTGTCAGCAATGATAAAACCGCCTTGAATACATAACTAGATTATAAGATACCAAACACAGAAATACATAAGCCGCAGTTTAAGTTACTCAAAATCACTTAGGGTATTCAATTGTGAGTAGTGTCTTAACATTGCATCTAATTTTATAAAAATAAAACCTATACAGAAGGCCCAAATTATCGTTTCTATAAATATGTAACACTTGATGGATCGCCACTTGATTAACCCTATTGGATAAGTATATATAAATTCATAAAGAAAACGACGCAAATTCATCGCGAAATGATGTAAACATTAATCCATGATAAAAGAAAGGAGATATATATTCATAAAACGTAAACAAACATTTTTTATTAGAAGGAAGCGCCTTTCAATAATCCCAGCGCGAACTTCTGAAATCTCTCGACTCAGTGGGGAAAAGAAATACAATTTTCAAGATAGAATATTCACTTTAAAAAAATCCCCTTTTTATCTATAGCTTCGGAAGAAACCGATGTTTATTTACGTTTCATATGTTAAGATTGTCAGAAAATTAATTTCATGGTTTGTGAATCTAAATCCGTCCCTTGGGAAATATTCTATCTCTCTCTCTCTCTCTCTCTCTCTCTCTCTCCGAAAGAACGTGGCTTTACTACCGTATTTCTTGTTGCTAAAATAGACATCTAAAGTTCGACTCTGCAGCAGTTTGCTTGTCATATGAGGATCCCATTTGCATTGTGGTGCGTTTTATTTTTTGAATGTCTTTTCACGTTTTGCGTGCATCTTGGGACCGGAAAAGGGATAAAACACAATGCGCATGCGTTGAACATTCTCGGCGCTGTCAGAAAAGCAACTTTGCTGAAACACTAATCCTCACTATTCTCTTTTGATTTTTGTTGGCATTAGATTTGTTTAGTGGCGGAAGTAGTTGGGCTTTTCCACCATTATTTGCAGTTAGATCTTGAATGTAAAGGAAAGCTACGAATTTGATTGTTTTAAAAATATTCAGAACAAATGTACCAATCTTCTGATTTAATTTTCTAATATCAAGGAAAATTCTTTTACTTCTTCATGGCACACACACACACACATATATATATATATATATATATATATATATATATATATATATATATACATACATACATATATATATATATATATATATATATATATATATATATATATATATATATATATATAAAGAAATGTACTCTTGAGGTGTGCTATATTTATACGATAAAGTGCTCAATATCAGAGATAGAGCGTGTGTAAATATAAAAGTGAACATAGAAGTCAACACTTAGAGGCGATATATATATATATATATATATATATATATATATATATATATATATATATATATATATATAGTTGCATTCATTTGAGTTTGTG
This sequence comes from Acanthosepion pharaonis, assembly GCA_903632075.3. Classification (NCBI taxonomy): domain Eukaryota; kingdom Metazoa; phylum Mollusca; class Cephalopoda; order Sepiida; family Sepiidae; genus Acanthosepion; species Acanthosepion pharaonis. The sequence continues at coordinate 61,171 of CAHIKZ030000333.1, read as the reverse complement.
ACCCTTGGTTTCGAGCTCTTTGCGATCGTCAGACAAAATGATCAATCTATTTAAGGCTGTGTATCTTTTGTCTTTGGAGGGAGGAAACTTCTCCTCTGTGTAATTACCGTGCATATATAAATAATGTATATAAAACTTGCATATATATATATATATATATATATATATATATATATATATATATATATATATATATTCTTATCCATCAACTAGCATCTTACAAAATGCCAACATTATATATCAATTTAGATGTCCTTTAGGAGATTGCATCTCTGATAAAGATGTTAATACGTGTGTTGGTTTTACAGCGACGTTACTCTCGCGAAGTTTTACATTTCCCTTGGATGAGCATAATTCAATTATCCAGCATTTAAAGGAATACCCATGTCTACATACACAGTTTATACAGGAAATAGTTGAAAATACATCTACATTACACCAAAATAATAATGAGTAAAAATGTAAAATCCTAGAAGCACTATATATAAAATAAATAAAGCCATAAACAAATAAAGTCACTACAGCAAATGAATGTTTTATATATATATATATATATATATATATATATATATATATATATATATATATATAATATATCATAAAAATTAAAATATGTCATAAAATTATTTAAAAATTCCATTTTTTTTTTCTTGTCTTATCAAGTCATGCTGTGGAATAAAGAGTTTCCCTTTATTCTACATTCAACGGCATCACTTGATAAGACACCAGAAGTGTTGAAACAAAATGTAAATTTTTGTAGTGATTTTATAACATATTTGTTATAACATATATATATATATATATATATATATATATATGTTATAACATATAAATATGTTTATAACATATTTATTTGAAGGTAGAATTAGAATTTTAACTTTTTCTACATTCAACAGCATCACTTGATAAGAAATCAGAAGTGTTGAAACAAAATAGCTATTTTTGTAGTGATATAAAATATTTGTTATAATTTTCGAATAACTTATACTTACTCTACTCTCTATTGAGCACTCATTTACCAATGGTATTTTTTTGCATTTGGAATTTATTCCGTATACACCGATCCTATGCTTGTGCGTATATATATATATATATATATATATATATATATATATATATAGTATGTGAAAATATATAGAAAATAGGAAGGAGCTGGTTACGTAAATAATCCAAAGTCCCTTAGTATTTTAGTTATTATTTTTAAAAAATAGTGCTCGAGACAAAAGTAGAGCATAAATATAATTATTTATTTAATTATTGCGATTTGGAATCATATTTTTAAATAAATAATTATATATATATATATATATATATATAAATATATATATATATATATATATATATTAAGAAATATAAATATAGCCTTCCTGGCATGAAAAAATCTCGTGAATATGGAATTCATATAGAACGACGAAAAAAGTCATTTAACGATCGGTAAAAATATCTAGAATTTATACAAATACATATACAAATACAGACAATTTAACCCACTGAAAATAGCCTTGGATACTTGGGAAAATAAAAACTATTGAAAAAAAAAAATTGGTAATTTTCTACGGTTACTAAGACATAGTTTTTCTAAATTATTTACACAAATTATTTCATATATATATATATATATATATATATATATATTAAGGGGACAAAAGGTGACACTTAACGTTCCATTAAATATTTGAAAGTCGGAGACTTCCACAGATGAGAAATGCGAGTAACTTTTAGAATAAAACTTTTAGAACAGATGGAACAAAATCGAAAGGCTTCTAAAAGACACATATGGGCGACATGTTTTTGTTTCCGTTTCTATAGGTTGGAATAAAATAAAGCAAAGAAAAAATACGTTTAGTTTCTTGAAGATAAGTGGGTAAACAAATTAAATTTATTAGGCAGTAACCCATCTTGTATATAAATTTCGATTAAGATGACTAACAGGTAAGGTTTTTATTCAATTTCTCTCATGCTCGTATTTTTTCGTATGAAAAAAGAAACTGTCTAAATATACTATATATCCGAAAGCATTTCGTTACTTTATTACAGATCATCAAGGATGTATTTTTGATATTTTTAACTGAATATATATATATTTTTTTATTTTATAAATAAAACGATGAAATAAATTGTCATAGATTTGTTCTTTTAGTGTCGTTTATAAATTATATAGACTTTTAATATCTTTCTTCCGAATAAAGAACAGTTTTTTTTTTGTCATTGCTAGCACTTGTTATCGATGTTTGCTCTTTAGATACGCTAAGATAGCTATACATACGGGATTAAGTATATATATATATATATATATATATATATATATATATATATATATATATATAATGAATATTGAAGTCAACATTTAGAAGCGACAGGCTGTTACATGCTAGTAGCAATCATCAGGCCTGACGATTGCGTCTAACTTGAAACAGACTGTCGCCTCTAAGTGTTGACTTCAATGTTCACTTTATATATTTACACACGTTCTATCTCTGATATTGAGCACTGTATCCCATAAATATAGCATACCTTAAGAATTCATTTCTTCATAAATATATATATATATATATATATATATATATATATATATATATATATATATATCTTAAAAATACAGGAAATGTGAGATTTGGTATATGGTGTAAAATAAAAATTAATTAACATAAGAAAAATAACTTTTTTTTTCAATTTTGAACCTCACATCTAACATTTGTGTTCTTGTTCTGTCTTCAAGTACTACATTTCAATCCTCTGCTTTTTTACAATAACTGCAAACAAATATTCCAACAATTAAATAAACTGTAGCAAATATTCTGTTCTTTGTAAGGCACACCTTATTTATATACTTCTCTTTTAGGCTCTACTTTTGTAATGATCACTGTTTTTTGTTTCAAATAATAAAAAAAAATATTAAAGAACTTATTTACCTAACGTTCCCTTTCGTATTTGTCTATATCTTTGAACAGACACAAACATATATATATATATATATATATATATATATATATATATATATATATATATATATATTTACGTACATACCTTCAGACGACATGTGTTGTGTTGCATTGAGAAAGGCACCCCCTACCTGGAATGTTCTCGAAATAATTCATATATATATATATATATATATATATATATATATATATATACCTTCAGATCATGAAATGTATGTATATTGTGTGTGTGACTGAACGAACCTACCTGGACTTAACCTATTCTCGAAAAAATAAATATATATATATATATATATATATATATATATATATATATATATATATATATATATATATATATCTTCATCATGAAATGTGACTGAACCCCCTGAACCTACCTGGACTTAACCTATTCTCGAAAGAAAATAATATATATATATATATATATATATATATATATATATATATATACCTTCAGATCATGAAATGTATGTATATTGTGTGTGTGTGTGTGACTGAGGGGTGTATGTGATGGGGTGAGTATATATATATATATATATATATATATATATATATATATATATATATATATATATATGCGTGTGTTCGCCTGTAAAACTTACGGTGCAGGTTGAAATATGTTCATACTGTATTTACGTACCTATTGATATTCTATGTGAGCTCAAAATAGGAAGAATTAAGTTGCTTAACGATGCTTTAAAAAGCAACAATAAACCACTGCAGATTATTGCGCACACTTGGAAAAACAAAATGACTAAAACTCTTTCAACTCGGAGGAAAATTATCAAGGTTGTATGTATGTTATGATTTTGAATGGAATCCGTTCGTGCATGTTACATTAAAGCATTTACTCCGAAAGTAAAATGCAGGCACTGACGTGCACAACACGTCCATCAGGAACTGAAATGTAATGGTAATGTGTGTGGCTGTTTTTTTTTCCATCAAGATGAGTTTTGATGAACTATCTTCGGTCGCGTTTACCAAAGAGGAAGGCAGCAGATTCCAAGGATGCTTTGACACGTCATCGATCATAGAATACCTTTCCTATACCCGGCTTTTTATGTATGTCAGTTGGTTGTTTCGCCAAACTTAGGAAATTAAGCAAATCTGTATTTCAGTTGATGAGCTCGAAAAGAGGAGCAGTTCAAATGTCACATCTACATGAATGATAAAACAAAACAGGCGCTTGGCTGAAGTTTTGTGACCACCCCCAGCCTTGCTCGTTCCTCGCTGCTTCGTTCGGGTGTCGCCGCTCCAAACGTGACGTCCGCCTGTCTGCGTAAGTCGTGTTGTCCCGTCCTGTGACGACCAATTGGCTTGGTATTGGTTGCGGCACCCAAATGTGACGTTCTAACCTTTTGGTGATTCGGATGGGAATCAGGTTAGATTCGATATCAACCTCGTCGTTCCCAACTCGCTTCCAACGTCTGGTTACCGAAGTAACTACTTTGATCTCCAGTCTGCCTACCCACGTTGTGAATTGATCTTAGGCAGACGAAATCAATCAGTCGTCGGGGCCGTAATGCAGGTTGAGTTCGAATAAGGGTGGTATCGCACAAATATGTGTAAAAGAAAATAAAATAATAACTCAAAAATTTCAAAGGTATCAACAAAAGGATAACAATACTTTATATCTGGTTGCTGGATACATAGGACTGCGTCTATCTCCCGACCCGCTATATGGATTTGTGACACGTTTTTTTTTGTTAGGCCAAGTTTTAACATATTAAGTTGTCTGTGGTATGAATCTAAGTCGCTCTTCAAAAACAAATTGTTCTTGGATTGAAGATGAGTTCGGAAGTTGCGCGAATCTTAGTCAGCTAATGCGAGGCGGGACCCACTTCAACTGCGAACTGGAAACTCTGGAAAAATGGAACTCCAACTGGTTTTCGCTCGCTGCGACTTTGCTTATATGAACGCCGACCAAAATCGGGGTGGGCTTTGTCGGGGTTTGAGGTTCCCTGACAATTTCAAATCCACAATCCCCTTTTTTTTTTGTTTTTAGTCAGGAAAAATTTATTATTTCCATTTTTGGAAGTCTTCTCTTACCATACCCTCAGAGGGCGTCAACGATTTTCCGACTTCTTCACAGTAACATCTCATACCTATCCTCTTTAATGAGTGGCAGCAGGCCTCCCCCTGCATCACATGATCACCTCCGCCTGGCTCTCGTTAACATTCATCCAATGGCCGATCAACAGTGTGAGTGTGACCAGACTAGCCTTGTTTCTTAAAAAATATCTTGCTCAAAAAAAAAGAATTATCTCCTCTTTTTCTTTTTTTCTATTTCCCATCTTTCTTTTCTTTTCTATTCTCTCTTCTTCTCTAGCCGCCAACAGAACAATACGACCCGTAGTGTGATAACCTCAATTCCTATCCCAAAGTCACTTTATCTGGATATCGTCAATCAGATTTTCGCCAATTATCAGTTGGGTGTCATCTAGCGAAACACAGCCAACTTTTCCGATAAAATAGTTTCGCTGTTATCGCCAGATTCTAACACAACCCAGACACCTTGTCTAACGATATCATTCCATCGACAAAGACTTAACCTATTTTCTTTGTTTTCTTTTTTCAGCTCGTGTGTGGTCAACGGGCGACCTATTAAATTTTTATCTCTGTAGTTTTCTGTGGAAGCCCCAAATGGCATTCCCGTGACACAGTTAAATGTTTATCTATTCTGTCCCAGAGTTTAGCTAGCCGATCTGGAACTTGTCAATTAGATTTTCGCCAGCACCAAGTGGCTGTTATCTATTCCCGATTATATAAGTCCGCCACCACGACACAGTTAATTTTTATCTATTTAGAATTCTCGACAATGGCAATGAAACTCTTCACCATTTTTCATTATCAAAATTTCATTTCTTTCCCTTCTTTTCTTCCTTTTCCTTGCATCCCTAAATGGTGTCACAGTTTTATATATGTGCACATTGTTGTGCGGTGATCAATCATTTGTCTCCGCAACATCCAGCATGTATGTCTGGGTGTGTTTATGTGAATCTTACTTGCCAAACCCGAACATTGTTCTCACCTGACAGTCTGGGTCGCGTGCCCTGTAACCTATGATGTTCTTTGGGCACAATATGTATTGCGCCTTCAACAGTTGTAGGTGTGGCTAGGGGAAGTTAACCTGATAGAAAACACCCTTTTCTAGTAGATATTCAGTTCAGTTTTCCGTCTATTTAGCTGATTGTCCTAGGAAAGCTACACCCACAGTGAACATTATTATTTAAGTTAATATGAAATTATTTCGTTTGTCCTAAGATGACTACCATCAAAGGCAAAAGATAGAAGTTTACCTTACTATTTCACTAATAGCAACAGGAAAATAGCTCTATGAATTTTCTAAGGTCAATAGTGCAAAATTGATTCGGGTTTGAATTCGCTAATTTCCATTTTCCTTGATGATATCATTTGCGCAACCTACACATCCACTTTTTTTTTCTTTATGCGTGATTCATTCCATTGCTTACTTTCTCTCTCTTATAGAAAGCCTGATAAATTCGCTAATATAATTGAAGAGGACTGCTCAATCCGCAAATCAATGATGCCCTGGACATTTCACAGTCAGTGCAACAACGGTACACACGCCAAACGAATTCGTCCGGTCCGAATCCTGTTATATTTACGCATACAGTGTGACGTGGAGAAAACAGACACTCTTCCTAAACATAGCATTCGCATTTAAAGAGTTCGGTTTATATTTGCATAAATTTTATTTGAAATCTTATTTTAAATTTAGCTATCTTTTGCAAGGTGCATTCTATTATTTGGTGTTTTATTCTTTTCGGTTTTCGTTATTCATCTCGTACACTTCTTTATTTTTACATATACAGTGCACAAATATAATTAAACCAAGAAATAGTTTTGCATTAGAATCTGAATACCAACGTGATTGAATTTTTCTACCAGACATACTCTGACTCAGTTTAAAACACTCTCTCTCTCTCCCTCTCTCTCTCTCTTGATTCATCTATCTCTTTCCTACACACACACATTTCTCTGTCTATCTATTATGCACACACATATGTACATATATATATATATATATATATATATATATATATATATATATATATATATATATATATTGTCTCGAGCATGTTGATATGCAGATAGATGCAAATATACTTTTGCATTTTGTAAATGTGGTAATATCGATTTGTATCCCCCACACACATATATATATATATATATATATATATATATATATATACAGACAACAACATACACACACACACACACACACACATATATATATATATATATATACAAACACACACACATATATCTATACATATATATATATATATATATATACACAAACATACACACACACACACATATATATATATATATATATATATATATATATATATATATATATATATATATATATATACATGAAGAAAATGAACACCCACAAAACGTAGCATTTATTTTTTTTAAATATGCGCAATACAGTGCGGAACAAAATACATTTTTTATTATAAGAGATTTTAATAAAAACATTTTATTTAAGAACAAATATTATTACAATCTAATATATATATATAATTGCTAGATATGCTATGATAATTGTGAGTAATATTTTTTTATAATTACTTAGATGTGAATATTTGCACTTGAATTATAATTATATTTTTATTGTTGAAGGTATATATATTGTGTGGAGGTCAGTTTTTGTATATATGTTGATATGAAAGTTTATATTTTACGTATATTTATTCTTAAAATTTATTATTGGCATTTATTTTTATTTTATAAATTTATATTTTGAAACACAACCCTTAAAAAACGATAAGTGAATTTAAGTTCCCAATCATTCAATCAGAGCATGAAGATTTCGTATTGCATGAAGGTGAGAGTTGTACTACCGGTAAGAAAAAAAAGTGTTTTCGTTATTAATATATAATTTCTAGCTGTTTTATTCAAAACCAAGCACTATTTTATTAACGCCGGCATTCAATATATATATATATATATATATATATATATATATATATATATATATATATATATATATATATATATATATATATTCGAATTGTAGTTCAATACGACATATTCTAATCAAAGCACCACTTTTAGAAAGAATCTTTATGTATACAAATACAAATTTAACGGAGAAAAATGCCAAAACTTTTTGTCCCTGATAAAAACTACACGACATGCTTTGTACCGATGTCATAATTCGTTGAAAAAGGCACACCTACCTTACTTAGACTTATCGTTTCTCGAAAGTATCTCATATACGATACAAAATTCGTAAGTATAAATGAACACGATACCCCTTGTGAAAATGATTAGATTTCTGTATGCTTGGAAACAAATATTATGAATGTGTGCTTATAAAAACTCAGTAAATTTCCAAATAAGTTATTCTAAAAATCACTTGAAAATGAAATAGAACTAGGGCCTTCAATTTAATTATATAATTGGATTTGAAGTTTTTAGTTTCTGATTTTGAATCATGTTAATTCCTCTGTAGATAGAACCACATTTCTAAATGAGTTAATTTATAATATATATATATATATATATATATATATATATATATATATATATATATATATAGAATATGTATTAAACTACAATTTGAATATATATATATATATATATATATATATATATATATATATAGAGAGAGAGAGAGAGAGGTATTCTTTTCTTATTTTCGCATTATCGCTTATATAGATGTGAAAGGTTATCTAATTGTCTTTCTACATTTATCTGCCGAGTTAATGTCGTCGTTGTGTCTATATCAATAAATTTATATATATATATATATATATATATATATATATATATATATATATGTGTGTTTGTGGATACATATATATACATATATTCTCTCTCTATATATATATATATATCTCTCTCTCTCTCTCTATATATATATATATATATATATTCTTCTCTCTCTCTATATATATATATATATATCTCTCTCTCTCTATATATATATATATTCTCTCTCTCTATATATATATATATATATATATATATATATATATATATATATATATATATATATATATATATATATATATATATATATATATATAGAGAGAGAGAGAGAGGGGTTAAACTTCAACATTCCCAGTCTCATAATAACAATCTAGTTTACACCCATATCTCGTACGATGAAGTTAAGCAACATCGAAAATGGCCAGTAACCATATGGGTGACCGCTTTTTAATAATAGGTGCTGCTAGGCTTCAACTGAGCATGTAGTCTAATTGATAACGGCCCGGTATTGGAGATCTGAAAGCCGATATCCGATTCCAGTAGGATTCATGGAATTAAAATTAGTCTATATACATTTGAAGAAAGTATAAATACACTGCTTCTCTGAATAGGACGTATCACTAAATGATTATTATCTCCAAATATTTCTTAATATCTAAAAAAAATTTCTGTCTTTAAATGATCGTCAAACAGTTGGTAACCAGTAAGAAAAGAAACCAATCGTACAACAGACAATCTCAATATCTTTATGTTGTGTAAGAATGTTGGTAGGTACACGCATATACACAGATCAATCCAGATATTACGCGGTTTCATAGGAACAAGTCGTGTCTTCTTTGTGGCTATTGAATAAATAATAATATGACGAACCATCTACAACAGATGGTTATACTCGGAAACGAGAAGCCATTACTTACAAAAACAGAGGCACACACACGCACACACACACACACACACACACACATATATATATATATTTAAAAGTATACAGTAATATATTTAAAATTTACATGAACTCTTTAGAATTGATAAATTGTTAAAACTGGCGGACGGAAATGTTGATTTTTAATAAAAAGGTTCCCTCTTTTCTCAGAAGAAGTGAACATATTTTTACTAAATAAAACATTTTTATAATGTCAAATATATTTTGCGTTATTTAGTATTTTTCACATGTCTATTTCGAAGTATATTCTATCAAATATGCTGAAATGAACCCTAAACTATTTATTTTATTGCATGAAAACTTTCGGCTTTCGATATAAAGATTTTCTTTCTTTCTTTTTCTTTTTTTTTTTCTTTTTTTTTTCTTTTCTTATCTTTTTTTTTGAAATCGAAGAAGATATATGTTCCACTCTTTAAGCAATATCTGGAGGGAAGAAATGGATTAATTCCTTTTCCAAAGGTATTTACACATAAGTGTATGTAAAGAAAACGGCTCTCATTCGAACTTGCCTCTCAGATTTCTCATTCCAAGCTTCCATTTCTTTCATCACCCGCGCATTGACCTTACAACAAGATCTGTATAGAGATTTACTAATTCAACATTGGGCAAATTATATATATATATATATATATATATATATATATATATATAGCATATATATATATAATATTTTATATAGGTAGTCCTTATCAAGATTTATATCCAATTTATGATCTGCATCACTAGCACTACAAGGGACAGGAAGTTGTGAAGAGTCATGATCACTTACCTCCTGTAGGGACATGTCCTATGAATGATGATGATTAATTCGAGGAAAATAATGATAATATATATATATGTATATATATATATATATATATATATATATATATATATATATATATATATATTATAGTAGGTGATTGAATGAAATCTAAAATGGCGTCTCAGTTTGTTGACGTTTGTCAACTCTCGTTATTCTAAGAACAACATCGTGACTGCTTACTGCAAAGGAGAAGAATCAAACAGCATTTCTTCCAGAAACGTTATAGAAGAGTTAAAACTGAATGAATACCGACGCTTACAGGAAACTCTTGATATTTTACATTATTCTATTCACTCCAAGAGTAAACCAAGTCTATGTTAAGTGGCATTCGTGAGGTTGGCTTATTTGATTTCGTCAGTGATGGAATATATAGGATTATAGAAAAGCAGCTTACTTTTAAATTGCTCTTTTTAATGCTGCATTCATTGCGATGAAAATTTCGTTCTCTTTTTTAACTTATTTGTTTAAAGAATCTGCTTAATTGGATTAGCCAAATATGGAATTAAATTAAAGATCCCACTGATTTATCATTAATCTGTACGTTATCTTCATATTGACTTAAACGAACCAAACCAAATCTTCATTAAAGAGGGTTATTAACCCATTACTTACTATTTTTTTAATCAGCATTTTTATCCCAGACAGGTGTCTTAGGAGTTTATTTATACCTTATGTTTAATTTCAGTAGTTACCATTGTAGTTTGTTACCTCTGTAAATTCAATGTATGTAAGCAATTCAATGTAAATACAAGGAATAACATGTAGTGAGTTTAATTTTAACAGATCCCCAAATAGGTTTCATGGCAGGTAATGGGTTAATTCCCGATTACTAACACCCTTTTTAAATGATTTCCAGCGCATTTCTACATTTAAAAAAATTAAATAAATTAGCACTATACTAGAAAAGAAAAAATTCTTTTCGTACTGTTTCTCTGTGTATTTCTACTGGGAAATCAATAAAAATGCATTATTACAAAAAATAGCAATATTCTGTAAGGAATGTTTGTCTTAATATCTGTCTATTTATTTATTTATTTCCTATATTCAATGAATTCCCGTTGTAAAATAATTATAAATGTATTTATATTATAAATATCATAAGTTTGTGTCGCCAGTAACGTTTGTATTATCCCATTAACTGCCAAATTGTTTTAATGCGCTTTTTTGTCCTAGACAGGTGTCTTAAGAGTTTATTTATTCCTTATGTTTAATTTCAGTAGTTACCATTGTCATTTTTATAGAAACTAGAACATCAAATATATATGTGTATAAAACATCAAAAAATCATATTGATTAGAAATATTAAAAAATACTTTTCAAATTAGTAATTACGTTTTACTCTTGAAATTTAAAATTACGACAGAAAGTGTCTTCTTATGGTTAATAATAAAAACTTTAAAGGCTAAGTGTTGTAAAATATACCTCTGCAAATGCAATGTATGTAAGCAATTCAATGTAAATAGGAGGAATAAAATGTACTGAGATTAATTTTAACAGATCCCCAAACGGCGCTCATGGCAGGTAATGGGTTAAATCAGTTCTATGCTTCGAGATCATATTTCTTTAAAGTAATTTTCCATCGAGCGTATTTCATCAATTTTTTCCCGCTATTACAAATGATTAAATTCTCCCTGTCTGTTGAATTATTTGGGTTGTATGCTAAATAATGCTCAGCTTAACAAAATATTTAAAATATAATAAATTTCGTTATGGAATTCAACGGTTTCCCTATAAAATAGATGTAACCCAACCAGTTTGAAAATGTTCAGCCAAAATGCGAATTTCCGCGAATTTTCCTTAATTTTTTAGTAATATTTCCAATAATATAATTAGTAGTTTACGATGTTACTCTGCATCTTGATGTTGTTCATCATATCTTAAATAAATATATATAATAATATATTAGATTAAGATATTACTAATTTGCGTTTTTCTTTATTAACCTTATTCCTTAAAAATAAAAGACAATGAGGTTTTATTTAATTAAACGTTTAATTGCAATGACATTTTGCTAATTATCAGCTGGTTGGGATTTTAATTCACAACCTTTTAAGTAAAGTATCGTTTGTTTTGATATGAAGATCATTCGATAAAAACTCCAATCTAATTTACATTCGTGAAAGTTTTCCCCATCTAAGGTTATTGTAGCATTCAATAAAGGTAATAGTCGGTTGGTGTAAAGTCAGGTAGATGTGACCGCGTTTCCAATTTTTACCAGTGTTATTCTTGCTGTACGCGGCCTTGCATTGTCATGGCGCATGGCATCTAACCTTACCTTGTCACTGGCATAGAAATGGTAAGGGACAGTAAATTATACTTGACTGTCAGGTATGATTCGTAGTTAGGATGAATCTTATTAAAACTGGTACCCTTAAGAGGGAAATTATTGATAGCTCAACCTACCAGTGACTGATATTTACATTTACTGATACATTTTTAATTCTGAAATTTTAACGTTCTTTTTTTTTTAAATTATAATTCCTCATTGTTAAAGATCGCCAAAACTGATGAGAAAGATTCATTGAATGTTACTCAAATGCTTCAAGTAAAATAATGATGAGACTGATGAGTATGCGACAGTTTTAAAAAGAATAGGAATTTCAAAGAAACTCCTATTAAAAAAGAGAAAGAGATAGCTGGAAATTGCAAATATACAGGGTGAAGTTGAAATACCCCCCACATTCATGCCATGCCATGCTTGATATGCGCTTAAGCAATCATGTATTTTTCGATACATGACTGACGAGGCAGATTTTTCTCTGCAGTAGGTTGCCATTTCTTTCTGCAGTAGACCAGTTACCATGCAAGGCTATAGAATCCTGTTTGTCCTGCTATTTACCCTTAGCTGGGGGAGAAGAAGAGAATTTATACCATCCCTAAGGAAAGTGAATACAATGTAGAATTCGAATTCGGCTCTCCGATTCCTCAATCCGAACCAATATCCATTACTCCCCCGTGCCTCCCGCATTACCTCCAAGAAATGCCGCCCATATAAAGATAAGACATTAGTTACAATGGAGTCTTTCCCTATCTAATGTTTTACCATTTGTAACATTATGTGGGGTGCCTTTCAGGGAGGTATTTGGGGTATATATTTCTGTCGCATCCTGTATAATTAGAGTACATGTTTTGGAGGTTGAATAATGTACCCTATATACACGTGAAAAAGTCAGCTGCATCTATAGTGAAACTCCTGACAATATTTGAATGAATTCTGACCCACTCCGCCAGACAAAACATTCTCAACGCTGGACTCGAGACTAAATTATTTGTAACAAAAGCACAAGAGCCTACCAACTGGCGAGGTTCTATCGTCATCGGAGCGAAAAACATCGAATCCACCGGAAGAGAAATGTCAGAAGTATAACCACAAGAGAGAGAATCTCGACAAATATCGACCTAGTCTATCACCGACATTACCATGCAGTCAGTCATCGGCTCATCCGTCAGGGAATCAGTATACTTAGTCATCAATGTCATCATCATAAAGAAAGTGATCAGAAAATAAGAAATTAAAATCTTGGTTCCGATATAAAGCCGACGACCTCTTTGAGTAGACCTTCCTTTTTTAAAACAGTGTAAATTTACGTCGACCACTATTTACATTCGGGAGCTTTAGTAAAGAAACATAGTTTTCGACGGCGTTTGAACATGCGCTAGCATTCCATGCCAGGAACTAGATTCTCTTTATTAAATCACTCAAATTCTCCTTCCACTAGACGTAAATTTACATTATTTACACAGTAAGGTGTCTACTGAAACAGAGGTAACCATTAAAATATACGGTTCGAAATAAAAAAAAAATAATGTCAGATGAAATTAGCATCCATTTATTCCTTAAAAATATACCTATGTCTAACAATCGATTTAATTATCGACTTTGTGGTACCTTTAATACTATTATTAAAACCGGTAAATTCCGCATTCCAAAAAAGTGTGTGGTTAAAAGTTTGATTTTTTGTTTATGAGGAAATGTGTACGTGTATTTGTTTTTCATTTTATTACTTTTTTGCTTGTATTCGCAGCAATTTGATAAACACTTTGCGAGTTCGAGAAATAAAGATGCTGTTCCAAAGAGATTTGAATTCGAAATCCACATTTGGATTGCTTGTCTTTCATCCGTTTATCATTTCTGCCACGGAAGTATTGATGATTAAATGAACTACACATCTGACGTCAATCTTTATCTTTCCTCATTCACGGCGCCATTTTTGTTTTGTTATCTAGAATTATTAGAGATTCCTCTTTGTTTATTCTTAGGTGGAAAATTATCATTTATTTTTGGTTTCTCATTGCGTTGACTATATTTATTTATTTATTTATTTTTTTATTTTTTTATCGAAACAACCGTTTTCTTTTTTTAATAAAACAACCTGTCTCCATAAATTTCTAAAGCTCTAAAGTTAAATGATGGTGGTAAGAAGATAATAATAATAATAATAACAACAATAATAATAACAACAATAATAATAACAATAATAACAATAATAATAACAATAATAATAACAATAATAATAATAATAATAATAACAATAATAATAACAATAATAATAATAACAATAATAATAATAATAATAATAACAACAATAATAATAATAATAATAATAATAATAAAAATAGGCCGGACATTATTGTCAAAAACCAGAAAGAAAAAACTTAACTAATTGATAAACATAGCAACCAAGGAATTTGAAAAAAATATCAAAATACAAAGACCTGGAAATTGAAATAGAAAAAATGTGAAATTGAAAACAAGAATAATACCAAATAGGTGCACTTGGAATTATAAAAATGGAACAAAACAACACATTGAAAGAATCCCTGAAACCCCAGGAGACATACAGAAAATTGTCTTATTAAGTACAGCACACACACTAAGGAGAACTTTGTCTATGTAACGCTAGCAACTTCATCGGATAAAAAAAAAAAAAAAAAAAAAAAATTAACCTGAAATGTGGCCATAACAACACACCAACCTGCCTTAGGTCTTTCCGCAGACTTGGTAGGTAGTGTGTCCATAGCAGAAATCGAATGATGATGATGACAATAATAATAACAACAATAATAATAATAATAATAATAACAATAATAATAATAATAACGATAATAATGATAATGATAATAATAACGACAACAATAATAATAATAACAACAACAACTTCTACGGGAAGGAAACTGAAAGAAACTTGTATGAAGATCACCTAGACCCGGTAACAAAGATAGGACCTGTAACAATTTTATGGGATTTTACAATATACGTGGAGAGAATAATCAAAGCTAATCGTCCATATTATAATATATCATTGAAGATCAAAAACTATCAAAATACAAGGATCTTGAAGCGGAAATCTAAAAATATAGTACACGAGGGCATCAATAATTCTAGCTGTCGTTGGAGCCCTCGGATTTATTGGAAAATGTTCCGATAGACCCTCTGAAAGAATTCCTAGTACCCCATCCTTAAAGAAATACAAAATGTGTACTCACAAATATAGCTCACACATTAGGAAGAGATTTATCTATGTAAACTGTGTGTGACGTTAGTTTTTTTTTTTTTTTACAAAATTGATCAGAGAAAAATGTCACAAAACCAACTTCATCTCTGGTTGGGAACAGGAAGGAAATTTGTATACAACAGAAATCAAAGGAAATAATAACAATAATAATAATAATAATAATAATAATAATAATAAAATTGTTCTGACAAGTCCAGCCCACACCTTACGAAGGGCTTTATCTATGTAATTTAATTTTTTTGTTTGTTTGTCAGTGGAAAGTGTCATGACGCCATTTCTGGGCGGAACCCGGAAAGAAATGTGTAAACGCCAGAAATCAAAATAATAATAATAATAATAAGCATTCAATCACCTACACTACATGGATGATCTAAAACTCTTTGCGGATGACGACAATGAGTTGAAGGGTGTCCTGAATATTATAAAATATTTCAGTGGCGACATATGTATGGATTTCGAATTAGATAATTGTGCAAAAGTAACATTCAAGAAAGGGAGCAATATAGAAAGGCACTCAATAGTTATAGATTTTTTTCACAAAGATTAGGGAACTGGGACAAGATGAAGCCTATAAGTACCAAGGAATTAGCGAAGGAGATGGGATACAACATACCAAAATGAAGGAGAAGGTAAGAAAGGAGTACTAGAAGCGTGTGCGGCTGGTGCTGAATTCAAAAAACAGAATATCAGCCATAAGCTCCTTGGTTCTCACTGTAGTGCAATACGGTTTCAATATCCTTAACTGACATTAAGCGAGTGGACGCCAAAGCTTCTCACCTGCCACCATAGGCATCATCCCAGCGCTGTACGTGCCCAGATCCGAAGGAGGCAGAGGATTATTTCAACTAGAATTGTCTTCCAAAATTACAACAATTGGTCTTCAAAAAATACCTAGAAACTACAGAAAACTGAATGATGATCTGTGTCAAAGAACCTGAAAGTAGTAAGCAATAAAGGAAGCCAACAATTTCAAAATGGTGTTTCAAATGAGTGTAGAAATACAAATAAAGCACAAATACACCGACTGAAGCTACAGAATGCTTAAAAAGAAAGCAAATACAAATACAATCTACCAGATACAGAAACGATGGCAAGATACACCGCTTCACGGTCAATACGCTGCCCGTACCACACAAGCTGACAAAGACAAACCTCGTACCCATCAGTTGCTATGTAGTGAAGGGTTAAAAGTTGAAACCGAAGATTTTATCCTTGCTGCACAGGATCAAAACTTGCTAACTAGAAATTGTCAAGTACACATACTAAAATATTGTGTTAACCCAAAAATGCAGATTCTGTGGTTACATTGACCTATGCGCAAATAAATTTGGAAAACTTATGAATCCACCTCAAAGTATTAGTTACATAATATCTGTTGCTTGTACCTTGAAAAAAGCATTATTTTTCTCAAACCTATTTTCAGAAACTGTTCACTGACAATCCTAAATATCTTTACAATGCAAAGTATGTTCCAATTTTAATTAACCCCCAAAATGTGTGTACAGCTATGAAAAACAAATCAGTCAGTCGTTTGAGGGAAATGAAGTGTCAAACAGAAAGGCTGTATAGGATGCATAGAATAACTAAAAACATGTAGATGTGTTGGCATTATTCAAAAAGAATACCTCTACAAACAGACAGAAATTATAAGGCAACTTAGGTGATTAATCTTCTGCTCTTTTGCAAAAGCCACGGGATATGTGCGGTGTAAGCATATTAAAGTGTTAAGAATAAGCAATAGTAAATAATTCCTTTTCGACGAAGAACTCAGGGTTTTATTTATCCTGAAACGAATACGACGTACTCTTCCAAGGGGAAAACAAAAATAATTATAACTGATTGTGCGAATAATTATTTACTAAGAACTGGTCAAATGAATAAATATTTTTAAATAGATACAACAAATGACATCGTTTCAAATCATATTCCGCCATTGAAAAAAATTATTTCTTTTTCTATGATTTCAACTGGTGTTCTTTTGACAATCAGGCGACAAGTTAATTCTTTAAAGAACTAAGTGAAACTCTATCAGTTTATAAATGTACATGTTCCCGAGATTAACAAGTGAAAATGAAGTTGTGTTTTATAGGAATAAAATGTCGCTGCCATACTTGAGTATGAACATAGATTGCCAGAGAGCAAACACAAGCGATCCCATTATTAAATTAAGTAGACCACGTGACCAGAGAGGAAATGCATATATAAGAAGTCGCGTGTCGTCTAGAATGATCTGCAGTTTCCCTCTGTCACTCTACGGGTCGCTATTCTCTACTCTATTTACTGTACTATTTCTCTATACTGATTACTATACGGTGGTTACTATTCGAGCGAGTATTATCTAGTAAATACTATTTGTGAGAGTGTTATTCGAAGGCGTCTGACACCAGCATTGTTCAACGGCGTTACTATAGTTGTATATTCGATTACAAAGTCTCTACTACAACGAGCATTACGAAAGTGACAACGAGTATTCGTTGGCATCACAAAAGTTTCATATATTATTCGTTGACATCACATAAATGTTAAATACCAGAACAAGTCACAAAATATCATTATTAATATTATTATTATTATTATTAAAAATTAAATGGAAAGAAAGTGAGTTTTGTAACTCACTAGAATATGTTTATTTTGTAGGAATAAATTGTCACTGCCGACATTTGAGTTTGAACAGAGATCGCCACTGATCAATGACCAGCAATCTCATTATTGAATTTAGTAGACGACATGACCATAGAGGAAACGCAAAAGTAGGAACTAGCTTGGCGTCTAATTGATTTCCAGTTCTAGTCTATCGTCTGTTAATATACAGAGCGCTATTCTCTACTCTATTCGCTATACTATTTCTCTATACGGATTACTGTTCTAGCAAGTATTGTCGTGGAGATGTTATTAGTGCGAAAGATATTCAAACACGTATTGTTCAACGGCGTTACTATAGTTGTATATGCGATTACAAAGACTCTCCTACAACGAACATTGCGAAAGTGACAACGAGTATTTGTTGGCATCACAAAAAGTTGTTTCGAAAATGGTGAAATCATGAAACATCATGCTTGAAAATTGAGATAAGTGAAAAGTGTGATCATAAACATATAGTTTAAAGGTTTTAAAAACTGTAACCAGTTATTTTCAGGTGTCTATTTCTGTTGTGTCGGAAACCTACCACCCCTCTTGAAGATGAACTTGTCTGCGTCTGTGAACAAAGACTTCAAATAGTGGCATGTCAGTTGACATGGGGAAGACAGATAGACCGAGAGGGTTCCGAGTCTAGCTGAGTCGTTATACAGTCTTTGACTGTAAGCGACGTCTGTCGAAATGTCTGCATTGAGGAACCCGGACGAAGCTTTGCCGAAGGGCAGGGTTTCGTCCGGGGAGATGAACCCGTCTAGGCGGGTTCAAAGGCTATATTTTTGGCCTAGCCTACGGGCTCGGAGATACCCACATTAAACTCGGCCTCATGCCATATTCAATCCCCGTAGGTGGATCGATAAATACTAAGACAGATAGACAGAGAAGTTCTTAGCTGAACTAGTTATTGACTACTCAGGCGATTTCTGTACCTTTTTACCAACCTATTAAAACCCTTTTTATTGTTACGTGTTATTTGGCGTTTGTCTCTACTAACCCCAAATCAACATCATAACAATTTCTTTTGCTAATATAGGGATTTTGACCATAATTCGTTACTTTCTTTATCGGTGTAGATTATTTGCTTTTCACTGTTTTTGGCTAGCATAAGAATTCGTGTAATTCCTCGAATTTCCACTTTCGAATTGTATGGCGGAAGTGTGTCCAATGAATAAACGCTTATATCTGTTGCTGAAAGGTGTCTGGTGATCATTAGCTGATTTCTTGTTTCACGTAAAAAAGGACAGTAGTACCTTATATGTAAAGATTGTGTCAAATATTGTCAAATATTGACTCGTTGATTTTGGTGAAACTTTTTTTTAATCCCTTCAACCTAAGCGAAACAATAAGGCCACTAAGAAGCGAGAGGTTATGAAGGAGAGAAAGTAATGAAAGCACAGAATTTATGAAGAGAGAATATAAATATAGATATAGCTTTAATTCTTTTTTCAATATCAAACCTGAGCCAGAAGAGAGTTTCACAATCAAGACGTGCAACGGAAGGATTTCTTAGCATATAATTTCTGATGATATCTAGCCATTTCAACTGTAAAAAGGAGAGACCTATATGCTATTTAGTACTGCACTAAAATTCGAAAATCGAGGTGCCAAAGAGTAAAGCTCATCAAAAGTATTACCATGATAAAATTTATCGAAAAGTTAGAGGAGAGCTATGGTACGGCGGTGAGGAAGTGACTGAAGCTGAGATAACAGGTCGGGATCGATATTACAACTTTTTATTTGAATTATATCATGAATCGATAAACACGTAGCAGAAGTAACAGAAAATAAAGTAAAAAGTACTTATTACAATGACTTCTAGTAGAGGTCCACAATGTTCATCTTTTTAGAAGTTTTCCAAAAGATTGGTACTAATAATGCTGATATTAATTATTCAAGAACGTCTGGTTACTGGTTTCTAAGCCAAGGATGTCTAGCGAGTTCCCGTTGCACATGTCTGCAGAGGGACATTTCTGTTTGTTTAACACCTATAAATGTCACTTATGATTTGTTATGCAACTTGGTGAGCAGGCATTTTTTGCACTTTGTGAAAGTGAGCGCATTGTCAAGTGCAAACATCACTAACATCAAGGCTACTGCGTTCAAAACCTCGATGTCTTTTGAGGAAGAGCTATCACAAGCTTCGACGTCTTATCGAAGAATATGCCGTACAAAGTTTCAGTCACAAGGATTTCGTCAAATAGCCCTATGATATGCAAGAACATTGGTTTATTTTCCCTATGTCGATAACAGAAAGAACCAAAACCACGCCAAATCGAATATGATAAAATTTATATCTACTCGGCAACGCGGCCATATGTTGGGAGCTGGATATATAGAATCTATAGCGTTTCGTATTGGTAGGGAGATTCCTCAATCATCTAAATGCCGCTAGTTCTGCTTATATATATATATATATATATATATATATATATATATATATATATATATATATATATATATATATTATAAATTAATTGATTTAAAATATGGTTTTTCCGCTACACAGTTCTAACCATGTTTCAAAAATGGAAGCTAAAAGCCCCGAATTTAATTTTGTAATTAAATTAAAGACATTAGTTCTATTTCCTCCTCAAGCGAATTTTGGAGTAACTTTTAAAATTACTGGGTTTAAAGACACAGCTAAAATCATAATTCATGTTATATATATATATATATATATATATATATATATATATATATATATATATATATATATCCATATTTGAATATAACCATGATCGAGTAATCAGAAAGAGGACTACCTGAAGTTATTGGACTGGAGGTCATCCTTTGGAATGTGGCTGAAAACTCAAATAATGAAAAGTTGATTTATCGCCACTATTTTGACGGTGAAATAGTATTTCTTTCAAATTTATCTTCATAAGATGAATAACCTAAAGCAAAATAAATTACACTATCATGAGTAATTTCCCTCTGTGAGTTTCATAAAGTGTTTCGCTTTTATTTCCAGAACCTTACCAAATATGCCAAAATAAAATCAAAGTATACAATGTCTTAAACCCTAATAGTAAGCAAGATGGACATAAAATACAACTGGTAGGATATCATTATACCTGGTCTCTATTTGAGCCTAAAATACTTTACGGTTAATTTTGGCCTGGGACTGAAAGAATATCTTTTCGAATTTCTTTACTTGCGAAGTGAATAAAATGAAGGTGTTTATCCTTTGGAAGGAATTAGCGGTTGTTCAAAATACGTTTGAAATAATATCAATTTAGGCCTCTTAAATGACATTTTCTCTCGCCTTTTACTCATTAATCCTAAACCCTGAGAAATTAGGATGAATAGATATTTTTAAAAGGTTGCTAAAATTGCAAATATATTCAAATTTGCTGATTGAAGGAAATGCCATTAAGAACTGCACATTTCACAAAACAGATTCTCATACATTTAAAATTAAAGTGAAAAATAAAAATGAGTGAGAATGATAGAAGTATAGATAAATACACAGAGTAAAATGAGGAGGAGGAGGAAGAGAAGAAAAAGATGATGAAAAAGAGAGCGATTTAAAGTAGTAATAAACATTCACAAACATGTAGACAATTAGTGCTGATTTTAAACGAACAGCGAATAATGCTTTAGGCGATGTAAATGCGAGAGAAGCTTTATGTTGTTACGGATGTGACCACTTCGAAATGTCATCTCATTAATTATTGGATGGAATTTTATGAATAAAATTAGCATATATATTTGAGAACAGATCCATAAAGTACGGGATGACAATTCTATGGCCACTATTTGTATATCAATATTCTGAATAGATATATAAATCGGGATCTATCTATCGATCTATCTATATATCTGTTTTATTCCATTCGTTATCTGTCTATTTATCAATCACATTCGGTTCCCTATTTATATAGTATTCCCCCCAAAAAGGAAGAATGTGTAATAGTATAGGTGCTTCTCTAGCATCGCATCTTCAGCCAATTTTCTAACATGATTTTCTGTAACGTAGCTTTCCTGTAACATTTCTAGAAATATTTATGATGAGTTGTTACGGATGTCACCACAACGGAATATCATCTCATTAATTAAGAGATGGAATTTTATGAATAAAATCAGCATATATATATTTGAGAACAGATCCAGAATCTGTCTATATTTCTGAGATGAGGTATTATGTACAGTATTTACATTAGTCGGACTATTGTCCTCATCTTTGTCGCCATATTGGTCACAACGTTTCGGCCGTTGTACGCTCCGGCCTTCTTCAAGTGGTACGCATTTCGAACCGAACCCTTTATTTCGATCACTGGGGTAGACTGTTCTAGTTCCACGTGCCATGTTTGATGGATATCAGTTATCAGTTATCTCCTGCTAATTTTCCCTCTGAAAGTTCTCCACTGCCTTAACCGGGAATTGAACTCACATTCTTTGGGTCTGTCACTGGATCTAACCAACGCCGTTATCCACTGTGCCATAGAACCATTCGCCAGCGGCCCGAAGAAGTTAACTGCTACAAGTGAGACTAGTGAATTCTAATTTGACTCTCTAACTGCAGACATTTAGTACTACATGTATGTGAAAATGGACATACCCATTACCGTCCGTAGGTATGCTACAACACAATTTCCATTCAGTTCATTATCTATCTATCTATCTATCTATCTATCTATCTATCTATCTATCGCAGTCTGTTCACATCTATCTATCTATCGCAGTCTGTTCACATCTATCTATCTATCTATCTATCTATCTATCTATCTATCTATCTATCTATCGCAGTCTGTTCACATCTATCTATCTATCTATCTATCTATCTATCTATCTATCTATCTATCGCAGTCTGTTCACATCTATCTATCTATCTATCGCAGTCTGTTCACATCTATCAATCTATCTATCTATCTATATATCGCAGTCTGTTCACATCTGTCTATCTATCGCAGTCTGTTCACATCTATCTATCTATCTATCTATCGCAGTCTGTTCACATCTATCTATCTATCTATCTTTCTATCTATCGCAGTCTGTTCACATCTATCTATCTATCTATCTTTCTATCTATCGCAGTCTGTTCACATCTATCTATCTATCTATCTATCGCAGTCTGTTCACATCTATCTATCTATCTATCTATCGCAGTCTGTTCACATCTATCTATCTATCTAGCTAGCTAGCTATCTATCTATCGCAGTCTGTTCACATCTATCTATCTAGCTAGCTAGGTAGCTATCTATCTATCGCAGTCTGTTCACATCTATCTATCTAGCTATCTATCTATCTATCTATCGCAGTCTGTTCACATCTATCTATCTATCTATCTATCTATCTATCTATCTATCTATCTATCTATCTCATTGGGTTCTCTATCTATAAAATATTAACAAAAAACAACGTAGTATATATAATATTTTTGTTCCTGCTCTGGCATTTCAACTTCAGTCACTTTTCCACCACCGTAACGTAGCTTTCCTTTGCCTTTTCTAAAAATATTTTCATGATAATTATTGTAATGAGTCATTGTCTTGTGTTGAGTCGGCAGTGTATAAATATCCCGCGCCGACTACACAATCTATGCAGTGCGATTTGATTTCTTCGAAAAGTTAGTAGGGCTATTTCCATCCTTGCCTTCTTCAAGATTTTGAATTCAATTTTCTAGACTGGGTTCCATCAGTGCATAAACTCCTGTATATATATATATATTGGGGTGGGGGGTAGAATATATGTATTTATGCTTTTCGCAAGTGTAGTAGTACAAAAGGGAAACCAACACACCAAGCTGTTATCGTTTTTCGCACCAATAAACGATTCACTGCCCACATAAGCAATAAGTTAACAGTCAAGAAAATTGAAAAACTATAAGGGCTATCATTAGATAAATAACAATTTGAGTTTGCTAACTATAATCCTTAAATTGTTAAGATTTTGTAACATAATTATTCGCTATACAAATGTGTATTTTATCATACAACAAAATGATACTTTTTTATTTTTTCCTTTTAGACATTTTCTTTCATTACTAATGTGGGTTAAGCCTTATACATTAAAATATTATTCTTCAACAAAATGCCATAATATGTTTGTCGGCATGATTTTCGGTTACAAATGATGTTTCGGCTTCTCATCCATATCCAGTCATTGTGACGTTCGCACTAAGTTTTTATGCAGTAACTGTTTTCCACAAGTCATGATAAGAGAAATGTACATGCCAGTTTTATGTAGTTTAGTACATCTAATCATATTTGAAAATTTGATCCACGATCGATTGAAATAGAATGTAATTATTGAATTATTCCATGAAAATAGCTCTTTAACATTTTTTCAATAGAAATTCAAGTAAATTTGCTAAACCTTGGGGTCCAACTGAAAATTTATCATAATTTTCCAACACCTCCGCCATTTTTCCATTAGTGAGTGACTGATTGTTTCTGTTGAATTCTCTTCTGGCATGTCTTAATTGAAATTCCTAGTTGACGGATTTTTTTTTTCGATGTAAAATCTTTGCATGTCTGCCATGTCTCTAAAAGAGAATTTCTCATTCTTTGAAGTTTCAAGTTCCTCACAGCCTAGCTTGAAGTCAATCTAACACAAGAAAAATCTAGATTAGAAATATATTTACCCAACGACCTGTTTAAAAATTGAAAATCATTCTTAGAAAATTGTCAAATATTTCTCTATGAATGAATGTCGGTGGAAAGCAGTTATTTATTTTCAAAGAAATGTCACTCGTATTCTGTTTAACACGAAGATAGGTAACAAAATTCGAAAACTACCTAGATTCTCCCATTATTTTTATTTTAATTCATAATTTTATTTTTATTTGTATAACATTTGTACTCGTGTATAAGTCGAGAAATATGTCGAAAAAATGATGAATGCATGGCGTGTTGGCTTATTTTACCATATATTGAGAGCTTTGCCTAAATTCGATATCTATACACAATCACCGCTAAAATATCTAGAGTTACTAGCAGTATAACCCACCTTCAACGGGGTCTTTCATTACTGGGAATTTTTTACCGTTCAGTTGGAGCAGTTTAAGTTTAAAGTCAGCCCACCCGAAAATCAATATTAGTAAAAACACAATTGTGTTTAATTGAGGCACATCGCCAAATAGGGAGTTAACAATTTGAATCGGTGGTAGCTCTGAAAATGGCTGTTTTTGCGTTCTCAATCTTCTTTCAGCCTCACGCGCAGCAGCAGTTGAGGAAGAGTTTTTCCTCAACCGTTGAATCCTTTGTTCATCATTTTCAGCCACGCGCGCAGAAGCGTTCAGATGAAAACTGAGGAAACGCATAAGCAACATCCGGTCGCGCGCGCGCAGGCACACACACACACACACATAATCACATATATAGATAATATTATTGAAACAATTTAAACTATTTATTTTTATTAAAGTTTTTATGAAAGATGCATATCCAAGAACAGATAGTACATAGTAAAACGTTTCTGAGTTATAATGGACAGGAAGTAGTGGAGAGCCATTGTCGCCAGCAATTTGGACTCAAAACCGGCACTGGAGAATTATATATCTGATGTGGTCCCAAAGTTGGGACCACGGAAGGAAAACACGGGACACGGATTAGAGGTGAGAAAGATATATTAAACAAAAAGGTTACAAAGATAGTGTAAGTGTAAGCCGAGCTTACTATGTGCTAGTGTCCAATATTGGTAGTCGTACGTGGCTGATACTACGGTATTAGAATATTCTCTTTCCTCCTCTTCTCTTAGAGTGTTATATCGCATACTTTATATAGTCCTGGAAGGATCCATGTTGTAGGTATGTTACGGTCTCTCAACAATATAAAAAAAAATCATCGAAATCGGATGAAAATTGTGGAAACGCATAAACAACATCCGATTATACAGACACACATACATACAGGCACATTACGAGAATTATAGATATAGATTGTTTTACGATGACACACTGTTTTTTCTTAGATATTAGAAGCATTTTAAAGAATATTTTTGTACACACAGTCATCATTTTCTCGCCCCATGCCTTCATTTTTCCTATCTTGAGAGTGGCTGCTTCACGATTTTTAATTATACAAATGCAGCCTTTACGTTTTTCGGTAGCATTTTTTTTTTTTAACCCACGAGATTCATTCGATTTCTGAATAAAATTTTGTTGCATTCGGAATTTATCGATATTGTTTTCTGCCGAAAGAAAGTGAACCAAAATTTGGAAAAAGTGCTGGAGCTTTTATAAAACAAGTGGAAGTACCAAATATCGTTGTGTAACAGCGGCATGAAGCCGAAACTAAATGAAGTTAAACGATACTTAAAACGATTTAGATATGAACACATGAACATATTAAAATTTTTCTCCAATCATTTACAATTTAGTAAACGACGTTATCTAAATGCCTATATTGATTTGTTGCCTCGTTTTAAACACGTGATTTGGATTTTTGCTCGCTTCTCATATAAAAACTAAGGAGTTGGCTTATATATGAGTGTTTACCATAGATAGATAGATAGATAGATAGATAATGACAGAGTGAGATATATGGATAAGGAATGTGTAAGAATTAATGAATCCTATTGTGATAGATAGATAAATAAATAGATAGATAGATAAATATTGACAGTGTGAGATATACGGATGAGGAATAATGTGTAAGAGATAATAAATAGTGTTTAGATAGATAGATAGATAGATAGATAGATAGATAGATAGATAGATAGATAGATAGATCCACTACCCTTCTCCTCATCCTTTCTTCTATCACTCATATCTGATCTTGCTCCAAATTTTCTGTAACCCCTTGCTTCCTCGTGGCTTCCCGCCTTGCTTGGGTGAAACGCTTAAAAAAAAAGTATTTGTATTCGTTTTTAGTTTTCAATTTTTAAGTAAGATAGTGATAATACGTTTTCGCGTCTGCATTTTGAGATGAGATCTGATAATTTATTTAGTAATGTGTGTGGATCTGGGGAGGTAATTACATATATTTCTCTTTCAGACAAAGTTTACAGTTTTGTAATTATTGTTGTACGCTGATGCTGTTTAGCATATCTTCTATATATATATATATATATATATATATATATATATATATATATATATATATTATTTGTATATTTAGGCAGCAATCCTTCCTTTATGCATGTTTCATTAAAAACGACAGACAAGGTACTACGGTTGAGCTTTTTATTTAATTTTTCTTGTGTTCTGACAAGAGCTTTCTTTTCTGGACAAAGAGTGTGTAAGAACTGTCCGAATGTTCTGTGTTTCCGAGCTCTTTCGGCTATAACTTTAGCCATTATCAAGGATGATTCAATTATCAGCTTAGTAGAGTATGTGTGTTCTGTGTATGTTCAGTGTGTGGTAGTGATGTTTTTAGTTTCCGAATACGGTTAGCACATTGCGGCTTTGTTCATAGTTAATATTGTTAAGAGTTGGCTTTTTCTTTTTTATTATTAGAACTTCCATTATTTTTCGTCTTTTTTTGCAAGTGGACGATAATGGCAATATTTATACCCAAACTAATGGTGTTAGTATGGGAAATTCACTGGGTCCATGATTCTCCAACTATTATATGTCCTACGTAGAAAATACTATATTTACACAGGTCCACAAACCGAAAATCTATGTTCGCTACGTAGACGATATCTTCATTTTAGCTGATAACATTAAAGAAATAGAGACATTTAAGACCACATTTGAGATAAATTCCGTCCTTAATTTTACATATGAACTTAGCCAAAAAAACAAACTACCATTCTTAGATATCCCCGTTGAACACAGCAATAACACTTTCATTACATCATTATACAAAAAACCCACCAGCAAAAACTCGTGCCACCTTAATTTCAAAAGCGAATGCCCACTTAGGTACAAAATAGCTGTAATAAAAAACTTTCCAAATAGAGCCCACCAGAACTCATCCTCCCGACTACTCTTTCTCAAAGAACTTAACAACGTTAAACAAACACTAATTAACAACGGTTTCCCTAACTACCTTATAGACCAACAAATTAGACTATTCCTCCCCAAAGCAAGTAATAACGATAGCGAACACACAACTAAAAAATCACATACATTTATTACAAAAACAAATGCATATTAATTACAAACAAGATGAATCTTCTCTCAGACATATTATAAAGAAATATACTACTCCTATTGATCCGAATAAAAAAATCAAACTTATTATCTATTATAAAAAATTTAAGACGTCCAACCAAATACTCAAAAATAACAACACACCAACGAAGTCAAAATTACAAAAGAGCGAACATTATCTATGAGTTCAAATGCCCTTTAAGGAACTGCGTTCCTCACCAAACCGGACTCATAAATAATTACATCGGCTACACAACCACATGTTTATCCAGACGTCTTACATTACACCTATCTGATCACAGTTCCATCTGAACACATTTAAACACACACTAAGATTTACCCGACACTATTAGGAACATACTAGTAGAAAACACAAATATATTAACTGCATCCACTTGCAAAAAAAACTAAAAAATAATGGAAGCTCTAATAAAAAAAAAGAAAAAAAAACCCTTAACAATATTAACAAAGCCACAATGTGCTAACCGTATTCAGAAACTAAAACATCACTACCACACACTGAACATACACAGAACACACACACTCTACTAAGCTGATAATTGAATCATCCTTGATAATGGCTAAAGATATAGCCGAAAGCGCTCGGAAACACAGAACATTCGGACAGTTCTTACACTCTTTGTCCAGAAAAGAAAGCTCTTGTCAGAACACAAGAAAAATTAAATAAAAAAGCTCAACCGTAGTACCTTGTCTGCTGTTTTTAATGAAACATGCATATATATATATATATATATATATATATATATATATATATATATATATTATATAATATATTGCACTGAGTGTGTATTTAGTATTTGTAAATATGTTTTTGTATGCGTAATTGCTTTTTTCTAGGGTCCTTCAGTTACTCCTTTGTTTTCTGCAGATTTTAGAGTGGCTTGTTATATTACATTGTTTAGCAAGCAATTTCCGTTTAAAGTACATTCTTTTTGCTCCGCACTTACATATGAGTTTGATTTGTACGGTTTGTTTCTTGGTGTTTTTGCTGTGCTTTTGCATCGCTAGAAGTCTCTCGTCATGAATATTAAAGACTTGTGATCAGTCAACATGCTTTTCACAACCGGCAGCAACGTTTCATTTAGGTTTTCCCTATATAAACTTACCTATGCACATCAAATAATCATAATCTGTCACCACAATCTCAGTGAATAAACACGTTGTATGGATCCAGTGACTTGAAAAAAAAAGAGACGTCAGTTCGATACCTGGCTACTGGAGTGTTGAACAAAAAATTGGACAGTTGAGTTAAAGACAGATAACAGAGACACCCGGAAGAGAAATGGGACGTCGAACCAGAACAATCTACCCCTGTGTATGAAATAAACGGTTCAGTTCGAAATTCCAACGTACAACGACTGAAACATCGTCAATATAGCAATAAAGATACGGGCACGAATCCAAACTATGTAAATAATAATAATACCTCATCTCAGAACGTCTTGTGTATGACGATAAATTACCTCCGCGTCCTGGCTAAGACGATAAAATATATATCCAACAACAAGGCCTCTGGTCAGGAGGCTTTGATGAGCGTGAAACCACCTCTTAATTTCTGGTGTTCCCAGATCCACCCGGACCCGGGGTGGCAGCACCTGTTAGGTTCCCAGCTATGAGTAAATAGGTAACTCCCAAACTGGTGTCAAAACACTATGGAAGTGTAAATACGTTTTTATACCAGAAATACCTTGTAAAAAAATTATTAGCAGCAATATATTTTTGAAAAAAAAAGAAGATATTACCAGCAATACATTGTTGAAGAAAAATATTACCAGAAATAATTTTTTTGTCTCAAAAAATATTACCATTACATTTTGGAAAACAAACAAACAGAAAAAATATTACCGGCAATAAAAATTCTGTCGGCATTAAATAACCCATTGAATTTGATATGCCGTTAAACAATATAAAACAAACCAATCTAAATCAAAGAATACGTATTCTATTCATACGAATCTATGGCAACAATTAAGCATGTTCACTGTTTTCGCGGGAAAACAGCATATAGCGTAATGAAAAATGCCACAAACTTAACTAAAATAAAGTTTTATTGTCAAAATGCTTATGTTATTATTAAGATGAAAGACCAAAGTATTTTTTAATTATTTTTTGAAATTTTTTAATCCTTTCTCACACGTTCGAAATTTTGGTTAAATCTCCCTTTGTTTACGTCATCGCGCCGTCACAGAAAATAACATTGCTTTTGCGTTTTTTTTTCCGTTGAAAACATATTGATTTGGAAATTCTTGTAAAATTCAAGTCATTGTCCGATTTTAATGAAATTTTCAGGACTTATTCACAAATGAATACAATTATTTTTTAAATATTTTCTTTTAGAAAATTTTGGTAAAAAATATAATTTGTTAAAATATGTTACCCCACATTTACTTAATTTAATGAAATTTCGCCCAAAACCTTTTTGGTTCCTGAATTTTTTTTTTTTTTGTTAAAAGTATGAGTCTTCG
Source organism: Acanthosepion pharaonis (assembly GCA_903632075.3). Taxonomy (NCBI): domain Eukaryota; kingdom Metazoa; phylum Mollusca; class Cephalopoda; order Sepiida; family Sepiidae; genus Acanthosepion; species Acanthosepion pharaonis. Next base: position 30,052 of record CAHIKZ030000333.1, on the reverse strand, counting down.
AAGATGGTACATAACCTACTTTTTTTTTCAAATTTGAGCTATCTAACTGAAAATCTGCTCTGAATTGAAAAATAATGAATCCAATAAAACTATGATATTACATAATTAGAAAAACTTTTAATTGCTTTTGTAAATAATTAATATTAAGGACATTATTGTCTGAAGAAATATTTTTTTTCTGATGAATAATTAATTTTTACAAGAATTTTTTCGTTTTTTTAGAAATTTTTATTATAATAATTTATAATAGTTTAAAATCGTGTAAAGCTCTGTATTAGGAGGGTTCCTCGATATTATGTAGTAATTAAGTAGAAAAAAAATTTACGAGTCCAAAGTTGCTAAGTTTAATAAATGTAGTTGCGCTACTTTTTTAAAAATATTTTTTTATGTTGTATTTTTTTACTTAATACATTTCTTATTTCCATGTATGATATACAGAAATTGCCATTACTATAACAAGGTCACGTGATCTAAGGGTTTTGTCCCTTTACGTGGCCTTTTCATAACATTTCGTTTCTTACAGGTTGTATTTTCCGTTCAGCTCTAAAAGTGTAAACTTTAAATTTTAAAGTAATTTTTCTTTTTTTCATTTACTATTTCACTAAATAATTTTATTTTATGTATTGTATTTCCATTAGTGTGTGTCATACTCAAATAGAATAATTTTTTTAAAAAACTCAGACTTAAAAATTATGTCATTTATGGTCATCCGTAGTAGCTGTCATCGTTTCGTCATTCAACAATCCATCAATAGTTCGATCAGATGAACAGGACCGCTCGTTAATAATTGGTTGTATATTATTTTTTATGCTATAAGTAAGAAAGATTTCTTTCAAAGCAGATTACTTTAACTTTAAATTTTTTAATTGTACTAAAATGACGTGTCAGAATTTTTTTAAATATTTTCAAAATCGATAAATTTGTGTTTGTTTACAAATTTCTTAAAATTAAGAAAATGGCCGATTTTAAGAAAATTTAAAAATTTGAATTTAAATTTGACAATCAAATGTATATAGTTTCTACCTGAAATACACCAGAATCGTTTAATTAATGGAAATCATAAATTTAATGATTACACTTTTTTTAAAGCTAAAATAAAATCTTCAAGAATGTTTTTTCGTTGTAAAAAATTCATTTTAAACTTAAATATAGAAAATTCATGCCGAAATAGTGGAGATAGCTACTAAAAATGTTGTCGGCATTAAATAACCCATTGAGGTTGATATGCCGTGAAACAATATAAACCAAACCAATCTAAACCAAAGAATACATATTCTGTTCATACGAATCTATGCTAAAAATGTTGTCGGCATTAAATAAACAATTGAGGTTGATATGCCGTCAAACAATATAAACCAAACCAATTTAAACCAAAGAATACATATTCTATTCATACGAATCTATCCTAAAAATGTTGTCAGCATTAAATAATCCATTGAGGTTGATATGCCGTAAAACAAAATAAACCCAACAAATCTAAACCAAAGAATACATATTCTATTCATACGAATCTATGCTAAAAATGTTGTCGGCATTAAATAATCCATTGAGGTTGATATGCCGTCAAACAATATAAACCAAACCAATCATTTCAGAAATATAGACAGGAAAATGCTTACTTACGAATTGCCTAACATCAGATAATTTTTTTTTTCATTCTTTCTTGGTTGGATTAAGACTGTTCAGCACTATTATTATAATTAGTTAGATGAAGTATTGTCACCATTAATAATCCCATTAATATCAATACTGAGAAAATATTGGGCTTCCGTCGCCGGATCAGTAAAATGCAGTCACGGTAAGAGACTACTAAGAATAAAAAAAATCACCTTAATTCCTTATTTTCAAAATGTACTGATCAAGTAGTGGCTTCCAAATTTACTTTGTTTATGGCTTGTAAGGTGGAATACAGGGAAAATGTCGGTAGTGAGATTCCGAGGACGTAGCATAGCCAATACCATCTCTAAAGATCTGAACTGGTAGAACAAAAGAATAGAGTTCATCTGAATATTTGCAATGGAAATAACAATGAAGTAGCGACGAGTATTTTTACGCTGTTTCTTTGAGAAATAAGCAGTTGATTTGGAAATGAGTTATTCCCTACAGAGATAGAGAGGTAGCACGACAAGAAAAGATAAACAAACACATATATATTTTTTTAAGCATTTCACTCCAAAGTAAGGCGCGTGTGCTACACAAGGGGTACAGAGAGTGAAATTAAGAATAAAAATGATGTTTGAGGAAAGGATAAAGACAAGAACGAGGAGCAAGATCAAGCAATCAGAAGATGTCGTTTGACGTTACATTTAAATATTTGAAGATTATAGTTACGAGGGAAGCAAGTAAGAAGGAAGTTCAACTATCGGAATGTGTGGGGGAAGAAGCTGTTGGAGTGAAAGTGGCGGTTACATTTAACTGTTTCGACATAAAAGAAAGGGTGAGACTGATATGTTCACCTAGTAGCACGCTTAAATTCTTGAAGTTGCGGCACCAGTTAAAATAGTTCGTCAGAGCAGTTGTCATGGAAATATTTTTTTAGAAAAGACAGTGGTAAGTCATATCACGTCTGTGGGAATGTGACTGGAGTCGAGATGTCAGGTCAGGACCTATCACATTGCATATCCGTCTTTGGATTTTGTCTGGAACCGCGATACGAACAGCGGGGAACCCAGACTTTATATGGCAACAGTATTCAATGCAAGGACAAATGTTAAATTTGTAGATTTGAAGGATGACTCAGACAAGAAAAAACGCTTCTGGCACGACACAGAGAACCAACTTTACTTGCGATAGATACACATTCATTCATGACATTACTAAGCTTGTTTTTTGTTTGTTATTGTTTGTTTTTTTACTCGTTTTCATCCCATTCAAAGCGGAAAACCCACTAACACAATCGAGGTTACAGAGTGCGGAATGATTGGGAACAGAAACATTAATAATGAGCAGGAAGAGAAAAGAGCAATCAGGACAGTAGAAAAGGATTAACGTTGCATATAAATTTTTACGCATTAAAGTTGGCTGAAAAGACGGGCGCCGTAAGGGAGTTCCACAAGCAAGAAGTTCGAGAAAAGAAATTGTTAGCATAGAATTTACGGTTACATACAGAGTTGTTCGATAAAAGTGACTCATCTGATTTTATTTACTTAAAAAAAATGTCGTATATTGTTTTGGGGTCAAACTAATTTTTAATCTTACTAATATAAAGACCCCTTCCCTACCACCTAGTAAAAAAAGTTTACTCACCCTAAGGTATTCTATTGATGATTATAATTTTGGATATAAATAAGATTTACGGAAAAACTCTGTGCAAAAAAAGTCTCACTTATTTCCTGCAACTAGTAACCATTAGAAACATAACCGAACAGCTTTAAATAAAAAATAATAGAGGTATAATTTATTTATAATAGGTAATATAGTTCGAAATATTTAATAATCTATGGATCCTCATTTATTTTCAATAACCTTTTCAAACCTTTTTGGAATTGACTTGATTAGGTTCTGGCAAATCTCATCTTCAAGCATTGAATTCCATTCGGATACGAAATTCACAATCAAATCCTTTTTGTTGCTCAACTGCTTTCTCGAGAACCTGTACTTTATAATGCTCCATAAGTTTTCTATGTGGTTGAGTTCAGGAGAGTAGGGCGGCCATGTCATAACACTCACCTGCTTCTCATCAAATTATTACTTCATCAATTTTGATTTGTGAAAGGGAGAATTATCCTGCATAAAAATGAGCTTGGTGGGGTCGATTTGCACCCTTTCAGCAGAAAGGAGAAGACAAGATTCTAAAATTCTCTGAAACTGCTCGCTCCTGAGGGTCTTTTCAATAGGTTTTAAGAAACCAGTTCCATGAAAAGAAAAGTATCCCCAGGACATTATACTGAACGGATGCTTGACAGTAGTTACTGCTAAATTCAAAGAGTTTCAAAGCTTCTTCTTCGGATTTTAGGTCGCTTATCGTTTGAATTTAGCTCAACTTTCGTTTAAAAATTGAGTGAATCACTTTTATTGAACAGCACTGTATAGCCAGCTAAAGTGTAAATTGATGAGATCTCGACTGCAGTCCAGTACTGCGTTTAAAATAAATAATATAGGTACCACAGCTTAGAGCCCACCCGAACAATTACCATATAAGTATTTATAGATAAAATATAGAGAGGCGACTTTACGCCGGTGGGGAGCCGAGCCACCAGTTCAGGGCCGATCATATTGCTGATTCTTTGGAATTTATCAATGAGCTCAAGGTAAATAGCAGAGGCACTGGACCATATGTGACACCAGTATTCTCAGCATAGCCGAATGGTAGACTTATAGATATGTAAGATAAAATGAGCAGAGAATTCCCTCACCCTACACAGTGAACTGCCTTTCTTCGCAGCTGACCTAGCAATAGACTGAATATAGTCTTTCAACTTCATGTCAGCTGAGAACGTTCGTCTCAGATGTCACTTTCCTGGACCTTAGCTGAGTGAAAGCGAAATAGTTTTACGCAGATGATTAATGGAGAAGAGGTTATTTTTGAGAGTGTTTTGAGAGAGATATTATATCGAACATGAATGTCAAATACAAGGAAAAATGCTGACATGTACTGATGCAGACACTTGACAAAATCTACCTCCCGTCCGCCTTTACCGACATCATAGAACAAGGACAGTGACAGTGACCCATGCATTTCAAATCATTGTAAATATAGGCTAGTCTATTTTGCTTGAGAGTAATTTGACTCAGAGCCTCGCGTGTGACTGCGGTGTTAACAATCTGAACATTGTGCAGATATGCCGCAGTGATTATGAAGTAATACAAATAAATGACAGGCAAAGAAGGAACACAATGAAAATAGCCGCGAGAAAATGACAACAATAGTGAAAATCAATGCAATTCCGACAAATGATTGACGGTAGAGACGATTCAACACAGAACTATTTGCACGTAGCCGCCATACATAAATCTATTTCAACATATGATGCTATTAACCTTTCTATCAAGGTGTACGTAATGTTTCCATAGAAGAGTGAGGGGCTGACGCACTGTATATATATATATATATATATATATATATTCTCATCCATATGACGCAAGAGTCATATCCACTAGACAAACGGTACTCGGTGACGAAGAGGTAACAAACTAAACTCAATATAGCGTCTGCTTTTCAAAAGTTCCTCTGTGTGACACATTTAAATCTGCTTATAAGAAAGTAATGTGCCCCCATAATTCAGGTCTTCTATCTCCAAGGCACTGCATCCAGAGCATTAGAAGCCTGTTCAATTAATTATATATATATATATATATATATATATATATATATATATATATATATATATATATGTATGTGTAAATATTATTAGGAGGATTTGAATAATCATACTTAAATTATCGAGTTTACATGAATACTCAAGAGAATGCAGAAAGCACTAGACAGCCGTTTCGTCCGGTTTTGGCACTTCTCAGCAGGGCACATCCTCTCCATAAAATATATATATATATATATATATATATATATATATATATATATATATATATATAAATAAAATGTAATATATATATATATATATATATATAAATGTAATATATATGTATATATAATAAAATAAATATAATATATATATATAATAAAATAAATGTAATATATATATATAATAAAATAAATATAATATATATATATATAATAAAAATAAATATTATATATATATACATATATAATAAAAATAAATATAATATATATATATAATAAAAATAAATATATTATATACATATAATAAAAATAAATATAATATATATTATATATATAATAAAATAAATATAATATATATATATAATAAAAATAAATATAATATATATATATATAAAGATATATATATAAAATGATGGCTCAATACATCGCTAGGTTGATAAATTGTTAGATGAATATCGATTCGAATATCTAAACCGTATAAAAGGCGTAACATCCGACATTAAATTTAGGGCATAGTAATGTAAATTTCCCTGAAAGTATATGTTAGATTTGCATTCTCATCAAGCTGTGGACATGTTCAATCAACTCTCCATCCCAGATTATGAGCTCTTTCCCAGAAACCGTAACTAATCTCCGCTCAGCGTCGCTACATTATAAACAATAGGTGGGGGTTGCGGCTGCTGAACAAACACAAATGTGTCTGTGCAGGCTTCAGCAGAAGGGATTTGCCTTATTCTGTTTACTCAGAAAACGAATATACAAACCTTACACACAGACACGGACACACACACACACACACACACAATATATATATATTGAAGGTGGGATAGAGAGAAAATATAAGTATAAAGAGATAGAGAGATAAAGGAAGACAGAGGCAGAACTAGGTCTCATGTGTGGAAATCGATATCCCCACTGCTTCGTTGTTCTCATTTTTATGACCCAACTTTTCAATTCAGTTTAAAGATCGCATTAAGTAGTGAAAATGATAGTTACCATGCAGTGTTGATTCCTATATCTACACTGTCTGTCTTTATATTAGATATATATGAATGCTCTTCCATAAATTATTATTCATTATTTCATTATTCGCGTTTTAAAAAATTACAAATCTTTTCACTATCTCTCTCATGTATATATATATATATATATATATATATATATATATATATATATATATATATATATACATATATGTATATATATATATATATATATATATATATATATATATACATATATATGTATATATTATATATATATGTATATTATATTTATATATATATATATATATACATATATGTATATATATATATATATGTATATTATATTTATATGTATTTATATATATATATATATATACATATTATATATATATATTATATATATATGTATATTATATTTATATGTATTTATATATATATACATATATATACATATTATATGTATATATATATATATATGTATATTATATTTATATGTATTTATATATATATATATATATATTATATGTATATATTATATATATATGTATATTACATTTATATGTATTTATATATATGTATATATATACATATTATATGTATATATTATATATATATGTATATTATATTTATATGTATATATATATATATATATATATATATATATATATATATATATATATATATATATATATATATATATATATATATACATATATGTATATATATATGTGTGTGTGTATATATATATATATATATATTTAATATTATTATTACATACGAACACACAAGTAATCATTACAAAGTTGCATATTTGTTTCGATGTCTAGTATAAGTATCTAATAACCATCTTTTTTCATCACTTGATGAGATGTATGTTAGGCATCAAAACAAATATTCATCTTTGTAGTGATTACTTATATGTGATTACTTTTTAGTGATAACTTATAATAGATAACTATTATGCTGCTTTTTGTATTGAGCCATCTTTTAACTTGGTTTTATGAACCTTTAAATTTATAGTCTTTTTCCTCCTCGTTACATTTATATATATATATATATATATATATATATATATATATATATATATATATATATGAATGAGTGT
>CAHIKZ030000333.1:0-17500 GCA_903632075.3 Acanthosepion pharaonis | reverse complement strand
ACTTTATCAGGAAAATATATTTATCAAGTCGACTAACTGTTATCGTTCTCCCCAGCACTGAGGTGGTGTTTTGTTCTTTTAATTTTGTTTGAAATAGTGTGAGAAAGACAAGATCTCGATTATTTTCTGTTCGAATTATATGTTCTATCCATTTCAATTGTTTCTGCTGTTGCAAATCTTCAAGCAATTTAGTTTTTGTTATTTGGTACAGTTCTTGGTTTGAGGTTCTCAACATATTGCCTTCTTAATATTTTGTTTGAAATGCTATTTATCTCCAGATCCTTGATAAAATCCAAAGAAGAATAATCAGTATTAGGGGTCCTGATCGAGCCTCTTGACTTCAGGCCATTCTTTTTTCCACCGCCGTAATGTTGCCCCCTCCCGTGACTTTTCCCTAAATACTTCCATGGTAATTTTTCTGATGAACTCTTCCCCATTTTACCAATATTTCATGAATTTAAGATAGGCCAAGAGGCATAATCAATTTGTATTTGAGTTGGCTAGAATTAACCGTAAATTCTATTCTAAGATTTTCTTTTCTCGCACTTCTCGATTGTGAAACTCGCTTCCGGTTTCATGCTTTCTAGTCAACTTCAAAATCTAAATGCAATGTCAATCGATTTCTAGTGTCTTCTTGATTACTCTTCTTATTTGTTCTCCCTCCTTAGGAACTTTTCTGTTTTCTAATACTTCCACCCTAAGTAGAGCCTTGGGTTTTGGTAGCTTTACTGCCAAGGTTGGCGTGAACGCAATTAAAAAAATAGGGTGTGAAAGACGAGATCTCGATTATATCATTATTTTCTGTTCGAATTATATGTTTTATGCATTTCAGTTGTTGCGGCTGTTGAAAGTCTTCAAGCGATGTAGTTGTTGTTATTTGGTAAGTACTTGATTTGTGATTCTCTCGCAACGGTCAACAAGATTCGATAAAGGCTAGTCCTATTTAAGACTTAAAGGTTTCATTCCATGGAAGCTGTTTTTACTCATTGATCTGATAAAGTGGTTGCTTAAAGTTCACTGTTTAGATTTTACTGAAGGCTTCGACACCATCCATGGAATCCAGAGTCTACATATCACGAAGGTTTTGCAGAAAATCAATCGCAGTATTATTTTATTCTTTTGCTTTGGAGGCATCTCGCAGATGTGGACAAAATTTCATAGTACAAGGTATTTACACTAAAGCAAATGGCTGCTAACCTCTTCAAAGATGTCAGACATTGTGCTTTTGTTAAGGCTAACTGAAGTATATTAAACGAAAATTGGTATTTATTTCCCCCCTTGTTTCGAGTTAATTTTTAATAGCAAGATTTCCAATCCTATAAAACAAGTTTTACAATTCATATGATAATGGAAATTGTTTCAAATGAAGCAAGGTTATTTCTATCCAAAATTACAAGAGCTGGCCGATATGTATTGCCAAAATGTTATATTTATATACCAAATCGAATAGTGAAATTGATATCAAAATGTATTTCTCTTCAAATATATCGGTGTTTATCTTCAAACATAAGTTGGCCTTCGATCATATAAAACAAGTTTTATAACAGATAGAATACAAAAACTGGTATCAAAACAAAACAAAAAAAGAACTGTATAAGAACCCAATATTTGATTGATAAGCCAGGTGTTCCTATGATAGAAATCAAGTTTTGACAAGGAATCATATATCAGTGAGAATATATGAAAACTCCATAAAATTACAAATTTAGTTATTATTTAATGCTAGGGATTAAACCAAATTGTCTATTCTCCATTTCATTCTGTCCAAGGTTTCTAGTTTACTTTTAATCCAAATAGCCACAAGACCTTCAAATTGAACATCGAATCATAAATGCTGATATTTAATTGCTATTTCTGAAACCTCAAAATTTTAATGGCGCAAAACATTAACCACTGTAAATTTTAGATTTCTCACCGTTTGCGAATAGTATTGATTGTGTTACGTCCTTGTGTTGTCTTTGTACAAACGGATTCTAATTCCAAACCTTATTCTTTGAAAGCTTGTGTTCCAGTAATATTTGTTGTGTTACGCCTCTTGTTTTAATTTGTAGTCATAAAACTATTAACTCCTATTGCTGCTTTAGACATAATCTGAACGCAATCAGTCAGTTAAGTGACAATTTAAGTTGGTTTCGCTCTATTCGTTTGGTCGCGGTGAATACCAGAACAAAAGATTTTTTTTTTCAAAATAAGTAGCATTTCTACAAAGGCTTCTATTCTTCGTATTTCTCTATATTTTTATAAGGGTATGCAATTTTTAGACATAACCTGAATAAAAACAGACATATTGTCGAAAAATTATCTTCTTTCCTTTTTTCTGGTTTTAAATCCCATTCTTGTCTGAATATTTTAATAATAATAATAATAATAATAATAAGAGAAGGAAACTTTAAGAAACTAATGTGAAAATTAACCAAATGCCGTTTATAGAGATTGGACCTTTAACAATTGTATGGACTTTACAATACGCATAGAACAATCAAAGCTAATCGTCCAGACATCATGATCAAAGACCACAAGAACAGAATATGCTTTGTTATTTGCATTGCAAGAACTGCAGATTATAATGTACCTTTGAAGATCTTCAAAAAGCTATCAAAATACAAGGATCTTGAAGTGGAAATCTAAACAATGTTCCAGTTGTATTTGGAGCCCTCGGATTGATTGGAAAATGTTGCAATAGACACAAAGAAGAAATCCTCGGCAGCCCATGCCTTAAAGAAATACAAAAAATGTACTCATAAGTACAACCCACGCATTACGAAAAGTATTATCTATGTAAAATATGTGTGATCTTAGGTTTGTTTATTTTCGTCTTTTTTCGTTCAAAAATGATCAGTAGAAAATGTCATGAAGATATTTCTGATCTCTGGTCCCTGGCCGGGAGTCGGAATGCAATGTGTATACAACAGAAATCAAAATAAATAATAATAATAATAATAATAATAATAATAATAATCAGATTGACCGTAATGCTTCGATACTCACATTGATTTCTCTTCAGGTTTAAAATTATCTATCTCCCTTCGTAGGTTTTCAGTTTAGCATCCTCTGCATCCATATATCTGTTGGGTGCAGGATTTGGATAGGAGACCAGTTCTAATGTATCCATGTCTACATGTCACTGAGACGCGTATTTTTACTTCTCCGGAAAGATTCTGAAAATACTGTCTTTTCTCCTGAATTGCTTGTGAGATGGAAGACAGTTATATGTGACTATATCTGTCTTTTCACTAACACTAATTCGTATCAAACAGATCTACGTGTACAAATAGATATTCAGTGATTTATATTCTTTCAGAAATTCTTCCACTGCGTTAGTTATTAATGTCTGATATCTTTCATGGTGTCTTTGGTACTCTACTCAGGGTCCTCCATTGTAAATTTCGCAAACCATTCATAAGACATGGTTGAAACTACATCAATATTTCTATATAATTCAATGATCTTTGGTCAAGATCGGTGTTTATCAAACTTTATTTTACTGCGATCCACAGCAAGAACCACATTCTGTATGGCGACCCATTATATCTTCGTGTAATAAATCAAAGACAAACTCTGTTCACTAAGCTCATATATCTAGCATCAACAATTTATATGTGTATTTATTATCGTCCGCGAATATTGGAACTACATGTATCTATTTGTATGATATTAAAATTATTACTTTAAAAAAAGAAAATTGGCGCGAGGTCGCTTTGTGAGAATGAACTAACATCACTAAGTCCGAACAAGATAAATAAAACCAATGAGAACAGACTATATATTGTGAGAATTTCTTCTCACACAGTTTAACCCTTGGCAGAGACAAGAAAAGACATACAATTAACAAAGCCTACCTTAAAATTCAATACAAATTTTATTGCGTCTTTGCAAAAAAAGATTATGCCAATTTTTGCCCCTGTGAATAGGGTGGGGTAGTTACTTCAAAGAAGTGGTAGTAATTTTTCTTCTCTGTAGGACTCAACTGGTCTCTATGCAGATTCGAAGAAGCAGGAACTTGACGGTCATCGCAGGAGCATTACCAATTAGGTTGCTGAAATAACAACTCGGGTATTTGTCGAGAGCATGCAGAAAAGTTCTTCATGTAAAAAGTACATATTAGACGACAGTCAATAAACCGATTGAATTATTCAGCCTTGAAAAGTCTCTAGAATATGAGACAAGAAGAATAATTGCCCAGTCATTTAGGCTTAATTTTGGGCGCTAAAGGCCCTGCAAAGTGATTGAAATATGAGTCCTGTCATTTTGAAGATTTTGCAGCAACTGATAAAAAAAGGCACGGACCGTTGAAAATGCCCGCGAAAAGCAAAGTCAAATTCAACCAATGAGATTGGTCGGTACAAAATACGGTGTGGCATAAATTAGCCAATAGGAGCTTAATTGCAGAATTTCTCACAATATATATATTCATTTATTTATTATGTGTTTAAATTCGGTGGGTGAAAAACATGGACAACACATTTTTTTAAACAAATTGGCATCCGATATCGCAAAATACATTCGAATGCTTAAATGTGGTCATCAGTGATAAAAGCCGTCTTCATCGCTGATTTCGGGGTTCTTATTCATCATATCAGCTCCGACGGCCTCTCCCGACCTGTTATCTTATTCTACAGGTCGCCACCGTGTAAAGAATTGTGCTAGTGCTCATGACAGAATTGATGCTATCAGCTCTTAAAATTTTTTTAAAAAAGAATAAAATAAAATAAAAATTAAATAAAAAAAAAGAATAAAATAAAAAAAAATAAAAACCAACGGAAGCGTCGAAAATTACTTGCTCTGTCCCAATTAAAATATTAACGATACATTTTGCTGTTCACTGAGATGGGCGCGTCTTTTGTTTTTTTCTTCTTCTTTCCCCTTCCCTCTCTTCTCTCTTTTTTTTCTTCCTTTTTCTTTTTTTTTCTCCCTTTTCCTCCTTCCAAACTGAATTATATAAATTGCTTGCTTTATAATAATTGGTAAAAAAAGCAACAAAGATGGAATCTCAGGACGAAAGAAATCGTTCAATACCTTAAATTTCTGGCACAAAGAAAAAACAACCCCACGGAGTAATAAATTAAAACATAGAGAGCTCAATGTAGAAAAAATTAAATGGGCGTGGTTAAATCAAATCCAGTGCAGCGTTCGCCGGCAGACTGGCTCTGTTTCTTCTTCTTCACTCGCCTAAAAGAAATAGATTCCGGGGCTTTATTTCTTCGCCACCACGCCAGGCACTTTTCTGTTGACAAAGTCAGTCGCGTCACTTTCACCTTTTTTTTCTTCCTGTCAACCCGCATGTCAGACTAGCAAATGTAATCCTCCCCCAAAAAGAAAACTTTTTCGTCGCTCTTAGCATCTCACTTTTTATGTCTCCTCAACCATCCAGAATTTGCATGTGTGCAAATCCCGTCTCGTAGAGACGAGACAAGCACTCATAAATTGCGCCCCCAAGAGCGGCCATATTTTCTTTTCAGCAATTTGTAACTGTTTTTCAGCAAATAAATAATCTTTCCGAATTCTTCTTATTATTCAGACGTGCTCAGTTGTGTAACTACGAAAAGTAAGTGCATTTTTGTCTCTCGTCCACTTACAGTCTTGTAACAGTCTTTCGTTTTTTGTCTTATTTACTTTTTCCTTTTGTCAACGTTTAACTTATATGTGTTGGGGAGGCAACCCACCACTACAAGGGTGGACTTTCCCCAACAGCAGTGACACCCCAATTGTGTGCCGGCATGGACAGCTACGAAGCCAACGAAAAAGTGCCCCGAGGACTCTGTAGCACTTCAGAAAAATATGCTCCTTATACTAAGAGGAATTAATTTTTACCGATTCCCGAAACAGTTTATGCAGTGACTACAAGGACAATCTCGTTTTTAACGTCAGATGTCGTAACAAGGCGATTCGTCGGAGTTGGAAGAGAAGCCATAGAGGAGGCTTTAAAAAGAAACTTCATATACGTTTAAAAATTCTCGGAGGAAAGGTCTAATGCCTTATGAGACATTGTTTTAAATAAAGAGGATGACGCAAAGAAACTGGCAGGGAGCGTACTGACAACAAAATCGCTACGACGGCAACCTGGATACATAGGCACTCGGAGAAGTGTCATTGCTGGGAGTGCCAATGGTCACCACAGAGGAAAGATTGTGGGCCTTTTTCTCCGAGTTTGGACAGATAGATGAGGTGACATCAGTATCAAGCAAAACTGGAATAGACACGTGGGATTTTGTGCTGGAAATTATCATGACCAGAGAAATCTTTGTGGCCATCCCAGATATACTGCTAAGTCGCGGTCTAAATATCTTGGTCATTGTGGAAGGACGTCGCCCCTATTGTTTGTCGTGTAGGGCGGCGGGGCATTAATCAAAGGCATGCTTCTCCAGAAAAGAGGGACCAAAAGCAACAATACCATTACCCAAACAAGCTGTAGCCAAGGGAATTGTGGTGGAGGGGGCAATCTGGCCAGTTTGCTGGTGACTCTAGTGTTTGGAAGGAATTTGTGAGGAAGAGGAAAATGTCGGTGAGCGCTCCCCTTCAGCAAGATATTTCACCCCCAAAAATAGTGAAGTAGCAGCAGCAGCCGAATGCGAAGAAGTAGCAACAGCGGAAAGAGCAGGAGAAGAAACAGATGCACCAGCAACCCGAGCAGAGAGATTCTGGACAGACTAGACTGGAGCCTGTGGAGATGGAAGTGGAAGTAAAGCCCCCACACCGTGCTTCCTCTCTAAAAAGAAGGAGGGAAGAGGAATAAGAAGAAAGAGAGAAAATTCGAAAAACAGATAAGAGAGTCGAAGTAGTGTGAAGTCAAGTCTCGAGCCGTCCCAGTTTCACCTGCAAGAGCGGAGAAACGTCAGCCGTCACATCAGGCTTGCAGCCTTCTCCCGTCTCTTACTAAACCTCCAAACTTTCCATCCCCTCTCAAGAAAAAAAAACCATGGAGGCACCATCTTCTCCATCCCCTCCTCCGACATCTAGTGAGGCTACATCTTCTCCAATCCCAAACCCTTCCTAAGAAAAGACGTCGGTTGGGACACCTTCTATACCGTCCTTAAGTACTTCAGGCGAAAAAAGGAAAAACAAAAGACTTTTCTTTAGAGGGAGAAAAGTGTGTCAAATAGACAGGCCTTGGAAAGAGACCGTTCTTCCCAGAAGAAGCCTCTCTTGAGGCCTCTTTTTAAATTCACCTCTGTGAAAGGGTTGCCCTTAGAGGACCCTCCCCCTTAATTTTCTGCAAGCCCCCGTTGTGATCACCATCATACGTAACACCAGGAACAATGTAAAAGTATAGACCAGATAGCGGAAGTGAAAGATGCGTTCCCATAAATTGGAATAGTCAGAACTGTGTCGACCCAGCTAAAGAAACTAGCACAATATGGCTCAGGGAATGTCCCGGTTCTCCTATACCCTTTTATATAGGGCGATTAAATTAACTTTCTCAACTGTGTCAGCGTCACTTTTGCGGAGAGACAAATTACATCCGACATGGGCACTGGAAGTTTGGAACAATTCGTCGGGGTCTAGACACCCATACATTTCGGTTCAGTCTGTGATTAGGGGAACCCAACTTAAAAAAAGTTTCTCAAATTAGCTAGTTTAAATGTGAGGCGCTCGAGGGACCGGAGTAAGGCTGCCCGCCTGCTTCGTGATCTCCTGCCCTTTGGCTTAGATGTAGCTGCGGTCCAGGAGACACACTTCGTTTCCGAAGTTGATGCGCGTGTGCTGTCTAGGGGCTTTGTTGATTATTCTGCATACGGGGACCAACAGGCTAAAGATGTTTCCTTGCTAGTTAAACGAACTGTGGTGCCAGGGTGGACCTTGTCCACGTCGATGCAGTGAGCCAGTTGATCGTGGATGATATTGCCGTGAACAATAGTTCGTTTCGGGTCGGTGCGGTTTATGCGCCCACTGACCAGACGGAGCGTCGGTCTTTTTGTCGGCAGTTAGGGTCGTTCCTGGTGAAATCGTCGCGCTTATTCATAGTGGGGGATCGGAATGCCATCTTGGACAACAATATAGACAGGGGGCGGGAAGCATATGGGAGGTCATTGGGTTATTGTAGCCTGGTTGATCAAATTGGCGAGTTCGGTCTCGTCGATAGATACCGGGACGATCATCCTAGGGAGGAGATGTGAACGTGGGCACGTAAGTGGCCGTCTACCCGGGTAGCCAGCTACCTGGATAAAATGTTAGTGAGAAGGGCCGATCTAGACTTATTAGATTCTCCCACGATCCACTAGTTTGGCTATTTGTCCAAATACATATCTGTGCCCCTAGAATGACTGGACACTGGAAGTTCAATTTATCCAATTTGACAGGCGGGACTTCCAGCCACAGCTTATTAAACTAGTACAACGGGAACTAGTGGGGGCGGTTATTGGGATTAGGTGGTGGGAGAGGCTTAAGGATAGGATTAGGTCCTTCACCATCGAATATAGCCAGCGGCTCGCACTAGATAAGGCTAATAGAGTGAAGATATTTAAAGATGGTGGAGGCTGGGGGAATCTCCTAGAGATAAGTTTAGCTAGGCAGGCTCTTGAGTGATTGACTAGCGAGTGCTACAAGTTCAGGTAGTTAGGCATATGTTAAACAATATGTCTAACGAAGCTGCAAACAGGGGCGCAGAATTGCGCCAGGAAGAGATCCGTTGAGCTTCTGATCCTTACATTCGTGAGGTTAAAACCGAAGAGAGGAGTACACTGAGGCCGACTGAAAATATGTGCGAGGCGTTTCAGCGGCATTTCGAGAGCCTGTTTACCAAGAAGCCTGGTATCAGTGGCGATGAATTTGGCAGTAATTTGGCTGACTTTCATCGCCTCTCGCCGTCTGAAGCGGCTAGCTGCGAGGGTGAGATCACGGTGAGTGAGGTCTACTTGGCATTGAAGAGGGTCGACAGTGGCAAAACTCCGGGACTTGATGGTGTACCCTATAAATTGTATTTGAGGCTGTCGATCATCTTTGTGCCGATTTTGACAGTGGTGTTCAACAACTGGTTCCGGCAGTGGTCCATCCCCGACCGGATTTTTAGGGGTGTGACCGTGCTGTTGAAAAAGTGCAAGGATGGAGGGTGGGATTTGGATGATTAGAGGCCCATAGCACTGCTAAACACAGAGTTAAAGATTTTGGCCAAGATCCTGACGGAGCAGTCAGTTGCCGAGAGTCTGTTGAGACCCGATCGGACTTGTGCCGTGAGGGGCCTAACAATTCAGACAACCTGCATCTGACTGATCCGCCCGATCCCAGAGGGCGGAAAAGACGGCGATGAGGTCGCGCTGATCAATTTGGATCAGTCCAAGGTATTTGATAGAGTCAATCAACAGTACCTGGCTGCTCTCCTGCAGGCCGCCAGATTCGCACACGACTTCTGTAATTGGATTAGCTTTCTGTATCGCTCCTTCAGTGCAGTGATACAGGTGAACGGTAAGCGGATGCGCGCTTTTGCGCTGTCTCGGTCGGTTCGTCAGGGTTACCCATTGTCGCCCCAACTTTTCGCTTTGGCGTTGGAGCCTCTTCTGCGCCGGCTAAGCCCTACTTGGAATCCCTGTCCCTGGGGGTGGGGGTTGAGCCAGTGTCTCCGCGTACGCCGATGCCGTATTTACTTTCCTGTCGCCCCGCAACGACGTTGAGATGGTACTGAAGGCGCTTGAATGGTACGAAAAGGTGACAGGGGCAAAGATTAAACGCAACGTCCGGTTTGCGTTTAGGTACCTGTAAGGGGGTTGATCTTCCGCGTCGCTTTGGCTAGACGGACGGTCTTGTCCGCATTCTTGGAGTGTGGTTTGGATCCGACCTCCAGCTGGAGAAAAATTGGTTAGAAGTACATGCAAAGTTCGAAGCGTCGGTCAGGTCTTGGTTCCGAAGGAGCTTTTCCTTGAAGTGTAGAGCTGGGGCGTGTGCCAGTTACGTTTTCCCTCTTATCCTTTACCGCTTGGCTGTATTTCTTCTTTGCAAGGACCACAGGAAGGCGATCGAGCGCTTGGTGTTCACCCTCTTGTGCGGTGGTCGCAAGCAGAACGTCCGCAAAAAATTCTGTGTCCAGCGTGCGTGTCATGGGGTGGTGGTGGAGTCACCCACATGCCTCGAGGCTTGCTTTCCTACGCCGTGTTTTGCCGGGGGATTTGATTTTGGTGGACAGTGTTAGGGACGCTTTCCCTAGACATACTATCACTCCTCGCATCTCCTGGGCTAAGCACCGTCGTATGTCCGGGAGATTGTCGACTTTCCTCAGCGAGTGTCAAGCAACCCTGAGGCTTGTTTTTCGGTCCACTGACCTGTCACGGCCTCGTAAAGTCTTGTATCCTAAATTAGTGGAGAGGTGGGGGTCGCGAACGATCCACTCTGTGGGTGGTTGGGCTTGTCGTTGGCTGAGTTGCGCTCTTTCTGGACTTGGGCGCCAGCGGTGAATTACCTCAGCATGCCTCAGTTTTCGCTTACCTGGCGATTGATACGGAACGTGCTATCTCTCAATGACAGGATCTTCACATCGGGCTGGGCGGATTTGCCTGACTACCATCAGTGTGACTTTGGTCTTGAAGAAACGGTTTCACGCGCCTTCTACCATTGTCACCAGGTGCGCCCTTTCTGGGACTATGTCACCGAGTTGACGGCTCGTATCTTTCCCGATATTCTCGTGCTCATCGATCTCGCATACGTGTGTGATAATGTATCGGCCCCGTATTCCGGGAAGAAACGAAGGTTGTTTCTGACGCTGCTAGCCGTGGCGCGAATGGTGATTTGGACGCCGCGGATGGAGCGATATGAACGCTATTACCATTAGGCTCTAGTCGGATTTTTTCGGCATCAACTGAAGGTGAACATAAAAAGTCATAGAAAGATATCCACAGATTTCAACAAAAGGTGGGTGAAAATAACGAGGTTGGTTTGTGTGTCCCATCATTGAGTTCCTTTTTTAAGTTCACTTGCTCACAACGGGGGGTGGGGTTCCTGTGAAAAATCCCCTTGGTTAAGTTAGACTCTTCTATGTTTTCTTATTTAATGTGATTAAGTGTTGTTCCCGGCCTGTTCCTGGCCTGTTCCCGGCATTCTCTTTTGTTATGATTACACATCGAGATTCCCAAGTCCCTACTTTTTTTGGATCCTCTTTTTCATCTCGGCTGAGTTAGACTTTGATTTTTTTTTTCCATTCCATCATTTCTGTTTACCCTTCCTACTCCATTAATAACGGTGCTCTTTGATTCTGCCTATCAGCAGAATACAGCGACCACTCGTTTTTTTTTTATTTTTGAGGGGTGGACGTGTCTTACTGACATCTGGTTTATTTAAATTTGTTTTTGTTTCAAAATTTGTGCATTCCCTCCCCCTCATTTCATGTTTCATTAAATTTTTATATATTTTTCTATTTTTTAAATTTTTAAATCATGGGGTGATTTTGTAGGTTCCCCCTGTCAATATGTGGTATTGTGGTATAGGTAAATTTCAATGGTGATGGATAAGCTCTTCTTTTAAATGAATAAATTATACTGAATGAATGGGTCGTAATTGTGATTAATTAGGAATAGGATAATTAGCGAAGACCAGCCTTTACCTACTCACCACCTTCGGCCATGTGCCACAATTATTGTATAAATACATTCTTTTTCATTACTTTTCACGTAAGACATATCTGTGCTCGTTTCGAAATCCAGGGTAAGTTATTTCTTTCGTCACAACACCTATTGGTACTACACTCAATACGCTAAGTAGAGCCAAAGTAAAATAACTAAATCCCAATAAACTAGGTACTATCTACCTAGGTTTCACCCCTGGGATCATCAGGGGTGAACTGGCCAGAGGTGAAACCTAGGTTGGTTGTACCTGGTTCAACACACACACACACACACACATATATATATATATATATATATATATATATATATATATATATATATATATAAGGGTCAAATGTAATCGATCCTGACCTGGAATCATGTGAAATGCCGTCTTTCGTGCCTCGACTGCAGGAATTTAATCGTGCTACTAGATTGACAAATAGGTCTCAACTTTTTACTGCTGAACTAGCTTGATGCGCTGTCAGTTCTATTTTCATAGATACATTTATCACAATTTCGCTTATGGAAATCCCTTCCTATTTCTTGCTTCTCTGCTAACTACAATCTGTAGTGAACAAAACAAGATCTAGATTTAAAATCAAATACTAAGCCATGACTCACTGAATTTGCTAGAAATTAAAAAGACTCGAATTTACAAACTTTGCTTAACACACACGCAAAATCGAATCCAAAACAAAACTTGTGAAATTTCACACCTTGATGCGAAATGTTTTTCGGCAAATAGAAAACTAGGAAACATTTAAAAACAAAAAAATTCAAATATTCTTCAATTCTCAGAAACAAATTCTTTTTTCCGATGTTTTCACGAGCCGACTCGATGTTTGTTCGTCGTCCAATGGGAAAGCACGAATCATATCCCGGAGTGAATTCCAAAATGACCTTTTCAAGCGCAACAAACCAAATAAAAGACGGACAGGTTCGCCTGTCACCAGAGAGAAGGAGACGAGCATATTAACACGTCCCTTGACAAACATCAAGTGATCGTTATTATTATATCTACCTTTCTCTCTCACCTTTTTATACTTGATAAACGAACGGAACATTTTAAGACTGAGCGATTACTTCAAAGAAATTTCTACCCTACGTTAACGCTCACACATACATAATACATACACACATACGTTCCTGCCTACGTACACATAAACTCATTCTTGCAAGGACTACTACGAATATTTTGACGACCTTGTATCAACCAAAATACTTTAATTTTATTTGTAGAGACCTTAATTGATTTATATGTATATAAATTTGTTATTTCACTTTACAATTTGATTTTTTTTGTTTTATACCCCTCTTATGGTGGGCTATATAACTAACAATGCCACATCAAATTAATTTGTTTCAACACTCATGCAATTCACTATAACTAATAACCCACTATAAATCGTTCAAAATTTAAATGTAACGTCAATCACCAAATGTTGTCTGCCTTAATCTTATTCTTTTAGAGTCCTTCCTCCTCACTTCTCAATAAATACTTCTTCTTCTCTCTCATTCGTACTATACCCCTGCGTCTTACTGGAATTAGCGTCTGACGTAAGATGAAAGGATTATAAATAGTTTAGCACAAACTGCATCTGCCTGAGACTAACAGAAAAAAATCTTCGCTTTTATATAATAGATAACGTGCAAGTACACATGTTTCTATAAGCGCAGGTTTTCTTACGTTATGTATTTTCCATTTGAATAGTGAAGCTAAGGATATCGATCCACAGTTAAGTAACTTTCAAAGATATTTTTTTGCATGGAATCCTAAAATCAGTCATTACAACAAAAATATTAATTTTTTTTTTCATGGTTAATATGCCTGTATTGATTTTATCAAATTCATATAATAATTTCGCTTATTGAAAAAAGTCATTTTCGCATCAGCGATGTTCTTTAAAACTGTAGTAAAATTGAAAGCAAGAGTGACGAGAAACCAACATTTATTAACACGAGAATATTGCATTAATGCTTATTAAAAAAAATTATTCGTGCTCTTTTAATATATAGAAATAGATATTTGTAATATACGTTTTTATTCGTGTGTATATATGTATTTCTGTTGTATATATTACTATAAGATAACGAGAAGGGAAAGTATTGCAAAAAAACCTGCCTTTTTGTGTTTGACATCTACTATTAATAAATATTAAATAAAAATTGCTTACTCTAGCGGGAATAAAGAGAAGCATAACACATGCTTTTTCTGGAGACTAAGACATCTACTTTCATTTCACCGTCTTCGAGGATGATCGAATAAGAAACAAATGAATGTAAATTTCCCAATACAAATGTCTCAGGAATTCAGATTATATATTTTTCCTCGTTGCTTAGAGATGTTTTGTACGTATCTTTTGAGGGTTTTTTTTTTTTGTATTTATCATAACATTTTAAGCCGATGTTTTCCTCGGCTTTCAAATTAAATGGCAGCACTTCGGCACAGGATAGTAAACAGAGATGATGGCCGGCTGAAAATAAGAGGGAAGGGGGAGAAATGACAGCGACCGCAGTTATATTGTTAAAACAATTACTCATAGCTGTCAGTAGATTCCATGACATCTTTTGTAGCGGTAGAGTTAAATGACTTAATAAGTTTTCATACTTTGAACCAGCAAGTTTGTGTTTTGTTCAAGACTATTTCTTTGTTCCAACTTCGTGCCAATTCTATGGCAAGTGATGTCTAATACAAGGCCATAGTTAAAACAGGATACAAGCTTTGAAAAGGCCTTTCATATAAGTTCAGGAAATTATTTCTACAGTATCTGTCTATATTTCTGAGATGAGGTATTTTGTACACTATTTACATTATTAGGACTATTATCCGCATCGTTGTCGCTATATTTATTACAACATTTCAGCTGTTGTACGCTCCTGTCTTCTTCAGGTGGTTGGAATGTCGAACTGAACACTTTATTTCGCTCACTTGCGTAGACTGTTCTAGTTCTACGTGTTAGAACAGTCTGCCCCAGTGAGCGAAATAAAGGGTTCAGTTCGACATTCCAACTACCTGAAGAAGGCTGGAGCGT
Source organism: Acanthosepion pharaonis (assembly GCA_903632075.3). NCBI lineage: Eukaryota > Metazoa > Mollusca > Cephalopoda > Sepiida > Sepiidae > Acanthosepion > Acanthosepion pharaonis. Next base: position 2,940 of record CAHIKZ030000333.1, on the reverse strand, counting down.
ACAACAGCTGAAACGTTGTAATAAATATGGTGACAAAGATGAGGACAATAGTCCGAATAATGTAAATAGTGAACCTAATTCTACTACAGGGTGTCCCTAAAGTATGGACACATAAGCAAATATGCATATTTTCAAAGAATGAATTTTTCAACAACATTTTATTAAACTGAAATTTTCACAGATAACATCTTATATATGATTTCCATTTGCAACATTCACAAGAATTAGATGCAATAACTACACATTGCCGTTAATTGTAGCACATTCACTCTTTATGCGTTCGATCAAGAGTGTTCCATCTGTGATTTTCATTTAGTAAACCTTCTTCTTTAGCATACCCCAGAAAAGAAATCAATTCTTTCTTTCGGCAAGATCATGTTTAATCTGTGGCGGTAAAAAGAACATAAATACATATAATTAATGAGATTTCGTATATGTCTAGACTTTGGAAACACCCTATATATAATACACATAACACTATTATTACAACTATTTCTACTATTACCATTTCTTTCCACAGGCAACGGCTTAGGACCATATCACATTGAAATACTGATTCTCATAAGATCACCAAAGTTAACGTCGACCCTGGTCAGTACTTAGACGGCTGACCACTTTCGAATAAAAGGTGATGCAAATCTAGATGTGCGGGTGGTGTAATGGATAACGGCCCAGAATTGAAATTCGGGGAGACGAGTTCGAAATTACATCGGGGTGGTTATATTCACTTTAGGTCACATACTCTTGGGAAATGTATCGACATCATCTCCACAGCTATGGGTTAATAAGTAGGATATGTATCAGTAAAATCATTATTATCTCCGAAAGATCTTAGAATTTAAATACGTATTCTGTTTTTATAAATGTAAAATATAAATAAAATAAACCACAAACAACGACGACTGGTGGAAACGAAGACAATGCTTAAACAAACAATTGCCTCATTTTATGGAAGTGGGTTATTGATTCAATGGGTAGGAACTAGATGTGCGTATGGCGTCCAGAGTGGTGTACATTTTGTCAAATATTTTTTTTCATTTCTTAAAATCTGAGAAAGCCCCTCAAAATTCAGAATCATCACGAAGTAAAGACTGAAACTTTCTTTTTTCTTTTGGTTTTTTCTAAAGACGAACTGCATTCTCGATTAGAGGATTGGTGAGGTTTTTGTCGGAAAAAGCAATAAAGAATATTAATATTTTGAGTAACCATTCTTTGACAAAATGTAGCTTGTCTTATGAAACAAAGCCTTTCTTTTGAGAACGAAGGCTTTTAGTCTTAAGTTAAATGAACATCTCAGATGAAAATCTCCCATTATAAATTTTTGTTTAAATCATTTATTTCTTTATCCGGATACCCATCTGTTTATTAGATATCCGCTATAGACAATTATATTTGTTATATAACCGCAGAATAATGTTGTATGAATCGAATTAAAGAATAATATTCAACTGAGATTTAAACTTACATTCTCTTTCCTGAAAGAGACAGAAGAATACTAATTATTCCACTGTGAACTGGGAATATAAGCGACCGATTTTCTTTTTTTTTCTTGGTTAAAACAAGTGAAGATAATATATTAGGTTGGCCAGAAAGTCCTGACTCAGGAAGCAGAACGAAAAGAACACATCTTGCTCTCTGTCTGGTGGATTTTCTAAAGGGTACTACATTTCGAGCTTGTTGCACACGCCGCGCCATCAATGATAAACTCTATTCTCAGCAGTTAGACCGCGTGTACGACAAACTAAAAGAGTTATTCTGCTTCGGTCAGTAGAGGTCGGGTTTTGTTTCCAGCAAGAAAATGCGAAGCCACGCACTGGCTGGTTGATTAAAAGTACAAAAAAATGGACGGTATTGAGATTCTTCCACATCCACCAATCAATCTCGATGCAGCCCAGAGTGACTATGGCCTATTTCGATCAATGGCACACTTCCACCGATTCAAAACTTTTAATGAAGTGAAGGAAGCTTGTTTACAGTTTGTTTTTGTTTTGTTTTGTTTTTTGTTGTTTGTTTTTTTTTTTCATTCAAAGCCAGCAGACTGGTATCTCGGACAGATTCGCATACTGGCCGAAGATCGTCGAGGATCTATTTATTTTGAAAAATTAATGTTGGCCTTACTCCATAAAATTTTGTTGTTTTCTTTTCGATTTCTAAATGAGTCAGGAATTTCCGGACAACCTTGTAAAGTTTATTTTTATGATTCATGTTCAATGACGGAAGCGGGTTACTCAAGCAATCTTGTTAATTACTTTACAAGAAATTATATTTTTATGTGGCAGAAATCGTTTCGAATTTTCACGTATATTCAACAGAAATAAAATATCAGGCCTTGATGACAGATAAATTGACGCGGTCTCATAAAAATCAGAAATTTAAAATACCAGGCCTTCATGCATGATAATGTGGTAATACTGATGATTACTTTTTTGTTTTACTTATTTTTGGTCCGTTGTTGATAATTGATAAAGCACATTTTCCACAGGTCCAGGAACGCACAAAACGTTCGTTTGTTAATTTTAATATTGGACATTTTCTTCTTTTAAATAAAAACATTGATTGATTAATCTACGTAATTAATCAACGTTACTCAAATTGTCATCGGCTAATCTCGATTAAAAGAAAGAAAACCAAACCCATATGTGTTTTATGAACAATCGATCAGAGAAATTAAATTCAACGTACATACGTTTATTGATTGACATATGAGTTCTAGAATACCTTATCAAACTCTCTCTATCTCTCTCACACACACAGACACACACACACGTGTGTGTGTGTGTGTGTGGTGTTTTTAAGTGAAGAACACAAATTATGTCTATTGCATCATTAAGTATATTTCCCTAATCGATAGATTAATTTCCGTATTTCTGAATTTAAATTACGAACGAACTGGCAGTCCATGTTTGTTGATGTTGTACGTCGTGATTTTAGTGTTTCCAC
>CAHIKZ030000332.1:2000000-2122908 GCA_903632075.3 Acanthosepion pharaonis | reverse complement strand
TGGCCAGAGTAGTACATTTTTAACCATAAAACTACTAATAATACTTTTTGGTCGCTCTATGTAAAATACTAAAATAAATGGATATCTGGATTCTTTGACTAAAAATCTATAACATCAAATTTCATTAATTTCTGGTCAGTGAATAAGATATAAGTGTTTTGTTTAATCGTTGAGTACGAAAATGGAAATGTCCATCCACAGAAAATGTCAATTCAGCAAAATTTCAACTTGCAATATCTTGAGAACAGTTAGGAATCTTCACTTAAAACTTTTAAGGATTTTCTAATGACTATAAACTCTACAACATATATCAAAATGAAAAAAGAAAAAAGTATTTTTGAGTGTTAAATTTTTCCGTTTTTTTCTGTTGAATTGACATGGAATGACCTAATTGCAATATTTTGACAAGGTGTAAGATTTAAAAAAATGAAAAAAAAAAAAAAAAAAATAGACAAAAATTAATTTTATGAGATTTTGTATTACTGTAGTAATATACAGAAAAATTTCCACAACATTCAAAATAATTTTACAGCATTTCTGATAATGTTGCCAGTCAAAAACTAACAATTCAATTTATTTTTTTAAAATTCCAATATATTTGTTGTTCTGTCCGAGACTTTGAGATGAAGTGACTCCAAACATACGTTCTCCTCAGTATGTGCTCTCATATATATTTGTGTAAGTTAACATCCTGAGAAAAAGATTTGCTACACATAGAGCTTAGCAGTATGTATTTTTGTATGCTTGTGCCAAAGTGCCCTTTTTCTTGAAAAGCTTTTGCCACACATCACAAGCATATGATTCTCTCAGTATGTGTTCTTATATGTTCTTTTCAAGTGGACTTCGAAAAAGATTTAGCACAGACTTGACAGCTGAAAGTCTCACCAGTATGTGTTACATATATACGTTTCAAATCAGCATTTACATTGAGAAAGCTATACTACAAACTTTACAAACATATGAAAGATTCTCGGTATGTATTTACCATATGTCTTTTCAACGTGCCATATAGAAAAAAGCTCTGTTACAGATTTCACAACTGGGCGGTCTCTTTTGTATCACGTGGTCATATGGTCTTCATATGACTTCTTGAGGAAGGAAGCTCTGCCACACACTTCACAGGCATGTGGATCTCTCAATGTGTGTTTTTCATTGTGTTCTTTTACATGGCTTTTAGGTGCAAATGTCTGTTACACTTCCAACAGAATGGCATCAATCCAGTGTGTATTCTTAGATGTTCTTCCAAATGGGATCTTCATGAAAATGCTTTATGCAAATTCCACAAACAAAGGGAACCCATTCACTTCGAGCCTTTTGCTGGTTTTCAAGGAAGGTTTCATCACTGGTAACGACAATCAATTCATTGCTCAGATTGATCTTCCATAGTGATTTTCAAAGTGCTTTAGAGTGGAAAATACTTTAGCGAGGACTATAATAATAACAAAGGAAAAAATATATTTTCCCTGTTGAGAGTTTTTATATCAGTTTTAAAAAGATAAAAGCAATAAAATTCTTAATATGTAAAAAAGCAACAATCAAATTAACATGTAATTTTCAAATATGCAATTTTAGAAAAGCCCCATTCATATATAAGTTATATTACTTCAATTTTCTGTATTTTGTATTATTTAGTGAAGATAATGCTTTCACTTTTTGTTACCTATAGTCTTCATCACTTTTAGTAGAATGTCAATATTAGAAGATCATAATTATGAAATTATCTTGAATCAACTTTTGAGAAAAAATATTAAGAGGTCTAGAATTGGTAGCTTTTGGTAATTAATGAAACTTATTGAGATTAATTATACACTAAATAATTTAAATGCTCAAGTTTTCAAATATTCTTTAGCCTTTTGCTACTTTTCGGGGCTGAAGATGATTTAAGCTTTTTAAATTTAAATTTAGAAATAAAAAAAAAAAAATCCAATTTTTCAAGCAAACTTTTCAGACAAGTTAATCAGCATGAAATTGCATTTGATATTTTCAAAAGCATCTATGTCTGGATATCCAGAAAAGTCAGCGTTCACTGCTATGCAACAGACAAAGCGTGTCACCGCGTTTAATAAAAGAAATGTTGACAAAATAAATAAATTGTTCATCAGCAAAAAATTTAAAAAAATAAAAAAAAAATAAGGACACTGGCAGTTGTGAAGTAATTCAACTTTTATCCAAAATGTCCCTCTGGGCAGTAATTTAACTTTTCACAAGGGTAAAGAAAAGTTAAGAGTATCAGCCAGAATTCAATATCTTTTTAGAATTAGTATTTGACCTGAAACATGTATACCTTGGAAACTTTTAAAGAAAAACAGCAGATCCATTAATCCAGTTCTTTTCTTTACGTCTATGACTTTACGTCTATGTCTGGTGACCTGAATGAGTACGGTACTTATTGTTTCAAAGTGCATAGCCAAAATATCACATGATGACCTTGCATGGTTATAATTAAGATTTTTAATGTTCAAATATGTTTAAACCAATCTATAAAAATTTGCTTTTGATCTATTTGTTTATACAACAATTAAACAAACACATGCACAAGATAATTTATAAGGCAGTACAAACAGCCTTAAATACAATTATTTTTATATTTTGTACTTGCAGGAATTCAACATCATTGTGCTGAAACTGGAAGAACTAGAAATTCCTCATTTCGAGAGAGGTCTATGAGCAAATAGTAAGACACTGGTTGCAAGTGGAGATTTCAGTTTAGAAATCTTAGAGGTTGGCAAAAAACTGCCAACAATTATAGTGACTTGGGATTCATTTTTTTTTTTAATTTTTTTTAAGCAAATTTCAAACTGAAATTTATCTTCTCAAGTTGCAATTCACATTTTAAATCCCTTGCTCTTCACGTTTTCAAATATCAGCCTTCTGAAATAAAAAAAAAAAAAAGGAAAAATCAGAAAGTAAAGAAAGCCAGTAAAATTTTTAAATGTTAGTTAGAAAATCACCCATAATTTTTTTTTTTAAATATCAGCCATTAGAAAATCCCCATCAAAAATCTTAAAATGTTAATATTAAAAAAAATATCATCCCACTCAAATTTTTTTTTTTTTTAATTATTATGGTTAGATAAACCACCCGACAAAAACTTTTGGTTAATTTGCAGTGTAACACCTGTACTCAGTTCGCATTAAAAATTTCCAAAATTTTGACAAAAACAAATTGATGATTTAAATTCCCCAAGGTGTCTTGCTTTTAATATAAATATGAAAAAAACTGAAATTTTAAAATTAAGTAAGTGGGGGGTAACAGATAAAAAGAAATAAAAAAAAAAAGAAAAGAAATATTTTACAAAAATTTTCTAAAATAATTATAATAATAATAAATAAATAAATAAAAAACAATAAATAAATAAATAATTTCATTCATTTGTGAATAATTCCTGAAAAGGTCATTAGAATCCGGCAAGCAAGTATTTGATTTTTACAAGAATTGCCAAAACAATGCGTTTTAAATGCTAAAAATCCCTACTAATCTTTGGCCCACAGACAAACGAAAAAAAAAAAAATTTAACCAAAATTTTGAACGTGCTAAAAAGGATTTAAAAAATAAATAAATAAATAAAATAATAATAAAAATCCTTGGTCTTTCTTTTTGAGCATAAAACTTTGTTTTTATTAAGTTTTTGGACCTACTTTTTTTTTCTTATCAGGATATGCTTTTTTTTTTTTTTAGAAAATTTTTGGCAATACCTAGAGGGCATTTTTTCATTATGGTATGCTCTTTTTTCATCGAAGTAGTGGAGATACCTAAATAAATATTAATTTGTAAAGTTTCAACTCAGCAATGAGACACTTCTTGTCACAACTATATAAGATCGCCGTTGTTTTTTTTTAACCCTCAACAATCATTTCGAGAAAATACGAATGAATGCTTATTATTGTTATCCTTATTTATATTTGGTTCAACAGGATTATCTACTTGTAGACTGGGTTTTACTTTTACAAAACTTTATTCTAAATATGAAATCTTGGGTTGTCTTTAAATAAAACAATTTTCAATAGTATCGAGGAAACATCAATGTGGCTGGTATGAAACGGAACTTAATGAATTTGCTAGTAAATCAAAACTGGTAATAACTATTTCAAGAAATAATTTTTACAAAAAAAAAAGAAAATACAAACATCCATATTTTCACAACGACATAAAGTCAGGGCTCAATTGAGCATTGAACATACATTAGAAATTAAACCCCCATTTTAGAACCAATTCCCTTGAAAAGTTGAATTTTCCAGTTTCATATTGTACAAGAAAAAATAAATAAAAATAAAGACTTTTTTTTCCATAGAAAAATATGTTAAAAAAATCTAAATATTTTTCTGAAAAATAAAAAATAATGAAATTAAAACTTACAATGACCTTTAAAGAAACTATTAAAAAAGCCAGTTACTACATTTTTAAAAAGTCTTTTGTCCTTTAAAAAAAACCTTCGCTTTTCGTCTTTTAGTTATTAGAAGTCCAAAATAATAGCTTCTGCTTCTAAAAATCATATGTAGACAAATCCCCAAAACTAAAGTGTTTAAAAAAAAAAAAACAAAACATTTATATTTTTATAAGCAAAGAGACATTTTTTTTTTCTGTCTCTTCTCGACTGATTGAGTCGGTGGCTTGATTAGAAGCAAATAGAAAATCATTTTATTTTATATTTTTTACTTACCTTCAAATATCGAAATCCCCGATAAAAAAACAAAAAAGTGAAATCATAACCAGGAAAAAAAATGTCCTTATTTATTTTCCCAATGTTCATTACCAAACGTGAAGAAGAGGAAGAAAAAAAAAAAAAAATGAAGCTTTTTATAGTTTCGTATTTTTTATTTCCAATCATTTCCACACAGAATTGTTTCTAACAGAATAAATAATAAATATTATTATTAAATACTAGAATTGAAAATAAATACACGACAAAACAAAGATAAATTATTTACATATGAATGTAAAAACAAAACGTTACCTACATAATAAAAATCATCGTTAGTACGAACAAGAACCGGTGTTAAACAAGGATTTGCCCACTGTGTAAAAAAATCCAACAGCAAAACGATCTGACGGACAATTTTTACCCTCATACAAAGTAATAACAAATTAAAATTGGTGCAACTTGGGAAGATAAATTTTAGTTTGAAATTGTTTAAAAAAAAAGAAAAAAAATGAATCCCAAGTCACTATAATCATTAGCTGTTTTTTTTGCCAACCTCTAAGATTTCTAAACTGAAATCTCCACTTGCAACCAGTGTGCTTTGAAGCCTTTGCTCTCTCGAAATGAGGAATTTCTAGTTTCAGCGCAATGAAGTTGAATTCCTGCAAAGACAAAATAAAAAAATAATTGTATTTTTAAGGCTGTTTATACTGCCTTTATAAATTATCTTCTGCGTGTGTTTGTTTAATTGCTGTATAAACAAATAGAACAAAAAACCAATTTTTTATTGATTGGTAAAAATATTTGAACATAAAAATCTTAATTTATATAACCATGCGAGGTTATCAAGTAATATTTTTTTGGCTATGCACTTCGAAACAATAAGTACAGTGTAACCCGCATATAAGAGAGTTGTCGGGACCGGAGAAGAAATCTCTTATATCCGGGTTTCACTGTACCGTGCTCATTCAGGTCACCAGTGTCTTCACTCATAGACGTAAAGAAAAGAATTGAATTCTGGCTGATACTCTTAACTTTTCTTTACCCTTGTGAAAAGTTAAATTACTGCCCAGAGGGACATTTTGGCAAAAAGTTGAATTACTTCACAACTGCCAGTGTCCTTATTTTTTTTATTTTTTTTTATTTTTTGCTGATGAACAATTTATTTTGTCAACATTTCTTTTATTAAACGCGGTGACATGCTATGTCTGTTGCATAGCAGTGAACGCTGACTTTTCTAGATATCTAGAGTAGACATACATGCTTTTGAAAAGATCAAATGCAGTTACAATATGCTGATTAACTTGTCTGAAAAGTTTGCTTGAAAAATTGGATTTTTTTTTTATTTCTAAATTTAAAATTAAAAGGCTTTAAAAGCTTAAATCATCTTCAGCCCCGAAAAGTAGCAAAAGGCTAAAGAATATTTGAAAACTAGAGCATAAATTATTTAGTGCATAATTAATCTCAATAAGTTTCATTAACTACCAAAAGCTACCAATTCTAGACCTCTTAATATTTTTTCTCAAAAGTTGATTCAAGATAATTTCACAATTACGATCTAAAATTGACACTCTGCTAAAAGTGATGAAGACTATAGGTAACAAAAAGTGAAAGCATTATCGAATTCTTCACTAAAAAATACAAAATTTAGAAAATTAAAGGGAGATAACTTATATATGAATGGGATTTTCTAAAATTTCATATTTGAAAATTACATGTTAATTTGATTGTTGCTTTTTTACATATTAAGAATTTTATTGCTTTTATCTTTTTAAAACTGATATAAAAACTCTCAACAGGGAAAATATATTTTTCCTTTGTTATTATTATTATTATTATAGTCCTCGCTAAAGTATTTTCTACTCTAAAGAACTTTGAAAATCACTATGGAAGATCAATCTGAGCAATGTGAATTGATTGTCGTTACCAGTGATGAAACCTTCCCTTTGAAACCAGCAAAAAAGGCTCCTGGCGAATGGGTTCCCTTTGTTTGTGGAATTTGCGATAAAGCATTTTCACGAAGATCCCATTTGGAAGAACATCTAAGAATACACACTGGATTGATGCCATTCTGTTGTGAAGTGTGTAACAGAGCATTTGCACGAAAGCGTCATGTAAAAGAACACATGAAAACACACACTGGAGAGACTCCACATGCCTGTGAAGTGTGTGGCAGAGCCTTTTCTCGAAGAAGTCATATGAAGGACCATATGACCACGCATACAAAAGAGACTCCGTTCAGTTGTGAAATCTGTAACAGAGCTTTTTCTATAAAGGGTACGTTGAAAAGACATATGGTAATACATACCGGAGAATCTTCATATGTTTGTAAAGTTTGTAGTATAGCTTTCTCACGAAATGCTGATTTGAAACGACATATGCGAACACATACTGGTGAGACTCCTTTCAGCTGTCAAGTCTGTGACAAATCTTTCTCTCGGAAGTCCACTCTGAAAGAACATATAAGAACACATACTGGAGAGACTCCATATGCTTGTGATGTGTGTGGCAAAGCTTTTTCGCAAAAGGGTACCTTGCACAAGCATACAAAAATACATACTCGTTAAGCTCTATGTGTAGCAAATCTTTTTCTCAGGATGTTAACTTACACAAATATATATGAGAGCACATACTGAGGAAAACGTATGTTTGGAGTCACTTTATCTCAAAGTCTCAAACAGAACAACAAATATATTGGAATTTTAAAAAATAAATTGAATCTTAACAACTCAAATGTTGAAAGATTTTGTTTTGTTAGTTTTTGACTGGTAACATTTTCAGAAATGCTATAAAATTATTTTGAATTTTGCAGAAATTTTTCTGTATACTACAGTTATACAAAATCTCATAGAATAAATTTTTGTCTATTTTTTATTTATTTTTAAATTGTTCAACTTGTCGAAATATTGCAATTAAGTCATTCCATTTCAATTCAACACAAAAAAAATGAAAAAATTTAACCCTCAGAAATACATTTTTTTTTTCATTTTGATATATGTTGTTGAGTTTATAGTCATTAGAAAATCCTTAAAAGTTTTAAGTGAAGATTCCTAACTGTTCTCAAGATATTGCAATTTGAAATTTTGCTGAATTGACATTTTCTGTGGACGGACATTTCCATTTTCTTTTTCAACAATTAAACAAAACACTTATATCTTCTGATCCACTGACCAGAAATTAATGAAATTTGATACCGTTATAGATTTTTAGTCAAAGAATCCAGATATCCATTTATTTTAGTATTTTACATAGAGCGACCAAAAAGTAGATATTAGCAGTTTTATGGTTAAAAAATAAAAATTTTACCTGGCCAACACATGGGAATTTGAGAAATGTCATCTTCATCCCTTAAAAGTAGCAGATGGCAGCACAAGATTTGAAAACTAGAGTATTTAAATTATTTAGTGTATAATAAATCCCATTAAGTTTCATTAACTGTCTCTTGAAGTTACCAATTCTAGATCTCTTAATATTTTTATGTGGCCAACACATGGGGATTTGAGAAATATCATCCTGCTGTTTACCCAGAGAGAAGAAGAGAATTCATACCTTTCCCAAGGGTATTAGCACGCCAGGATGTTGTGGAGAGCCGTGATCTTCAGCTTTCTGAAGTGATGCGTCAGAGAGAAGAAGATTGTAGCAAATGTAGTAAGAGTAATAAGTCATGATTTTTTTATCGAGTTTTCTAGTATTCTTAATGTTTTCCGTTTGGGAATGTTGTGGAGGGTCATGATCCTCAACCTCTGAAGAGACAAGGTAGAGAGCAGAAGAAGTGGAATAGTCAATCAGTCACTTATGTGACATGCGTGATATACGCTTAGGCGATCATGTATCTTTCGATACATGACTGACGAGTCAGATTTTTTCCTGCAGTAGGTTGCCATTTCTTTCTGCGGTAGACCAGTTGCCATCTAAGGCCATAGAACCCAGTCTGTCCTGCTATTTACCCATATCTGGGGAGAAAAGAGGATTCATACCTTTCCCCAAGGGTATTAGCACATAAGTGAATGTAATGGAATCGAATGGAATTCAAACTCGGCTCTCCGATTCCTCAGTCCAAGCTGTTATACATTACCCCACCATGCATCTGTGCAATGAACACTTCTATAAAATCTTTCCAAATATACAAATCTATACCTTGGATTTTTTTTTTTAAATACTTCCTTTCCTAAAAGAAATACCTCTTTCCCAGTCAACACACATGAACATAAAAATATTTAAAATTAAAAGAAAATGTGTATATTCAAAAACTACTATTATTTAAAATATATAAATACATAAATTTATTTTCTCAAACTAAACTAAAATAAATAATAATTAAAATTTATAAATAATAAATTATAAATGTTCCATAAAATTTAGTTGTTAAATATGTTTATTTTCATTAAATTAGTTTTCCTTCAAAATAACGTACAAACATTTACTGTTGCTACAATCAGTTATGTGGCATACTTGATACACACTTAGGTGAATATGTATCTTTTGATACATGACTGACGAGGCAGAATTTTTCCTGTAGTAGGTTGCCATTTCTTTCTGCGGTAGACCAGTTGCCATCTAAGGCTATAGAACCCAGTCTGTCCTGCTATTTAACCATATCTGGGGAGAAAAGAGGATTCATACCTTTCCCCAAGGGTATTAGCATATAAGTGAATGTAATAGATTCAACTAGAATTCAAACTTGACTCTGATTCCTCGATCAAAGCCGCTTCACCACCATTCTTAGATGAGTATTCTTTAAATAAATGTCCTTGGACAGGTTGCTCTTAGATGAATGTTCCTATACATTCACTTATGTGCTAATAATACTCTTGGAAAAGGTATAAATTCTCTTCTTCTCTGTGGATAAATAGCAGGACAGACTGGTTTCTATAGCCTTGGATGGCAACTGGTCTATCACAGAAAGAAATGGCAACCTACTGAAGAAAAAAATCTGCCCCGTCAGTCATGCATCGAAAGATACATGATCGCCTAAGTGTGTATCACACAAGGCACATAACTGAACTGTTTTAGGTTAGTAACAACCTACATTAGACCATAATTCTCTAAACAAATATTTTTTAGATATATATTCTTTAGACAAATATTCCTTAGACATATATTCTCTAAACAAATATTCCTTAGACATATATTCTTTAGACAAATCTTCTGCATCACATTTAAAAACAACTACTATAACACTAGAATTCATAAATAAAGAAAAATAATTTTAAATAACTTAACTGTCTCCTTGAAGTTACACTTTGGTTTTATTTGGAAGATAATAATCGCCTAAAAAATAATCCATATGAAAAGACAAATTGTGGGAAATTTGTCCAAGCTCTCCCACATGAAAGGTTTAAGGTTAAATGTGACAGAAATGACAAAAGCAACAGCAGCTTGAAAGATTAGAGCGGACAATTCTCTTTTTATGAGGAAGAATAAAAGAGTCAAACTCCTGCTCGGGGTGTAACAAAGAAGAAAATGTTTATTTACATACCCCAAAAAGAATAAGAGATATACACAAATATGAGAGAAAGAAAGAGAAGAAAATTCCTGTAACTTAAAGGAAGATAAAATGTTTATATAAAGGCTTGCTCAAATTATTTCTCTGAGTGCGTAAAAGTTCTTTAAGCGAGTAAATCATTCTTAACAGTTAACACCCACATAGATTTCTTCAGAGCTCTTGTTGAGGGGCGGGGAAATTGTTGGAAGATCCGAATTTTGTAGTTGAGTGAGTTCGTAGGCCAACGACAGGAATTTTTCTGATGCAAGGAAGCAGATTTCAATTAGTTTTTAGTAGAGGGCCAATGTTCTGTCTTTACAGCCCAGCTGGAAGATCTCTTTCTTGAAACTGGTTCCAAAGATGACTGATGTTCTATTGCCGACCTGATGTTATCACAGATGGTGTCAAGTACTCACTGCCAAAGAGGTACGTATCCTCGGTATTCATTGAGGTTAGAAGGCTCAGAAATATCAGGAATTTTTCCCTCCAAAATTGCTATACACTTTCTCAGCCCTCTCATTCGATAGAAAATATATTCTTATCTCTGATAAGAGTCAAAGGTTTGGGAGTTGCTTCTTGGAAACAAGAGTCCGACAAGTTGTGAGTGTTACCCCCAGACTTTATGGTACCATGATCAGGGCAAGGATGGTCAGGTTCCTTTTGATATTTTCCAGCTCTCTCGTTCGTCAGAAAATATATTCTTATCTCTGATCAAGGTTTCGGGCGCCAGATTTGAAAGCAGGGGAAAAAATTGTAAAAAGGATCAGAAAAGAGGCTCGGACGTGAACTTGTAAAACATTCTAGTAGTGGTTCTCAAATTAAATTCTAATAAAATAAATTTCAGTATGTAAATCAAGTTTTAAGATATTTTTAAAACATTGGCATATTCATTTGTCAAACCGCAATTATAGACAAAAAGATATAAACAAATTTAAAAAATCTCTTTAAAATCCCATATTTGTCCTGGAGATTTATTTCAATTTGTAAGTTTAAGCATTATTTAAGAGGATTTTGTGAAAGTAATATATATTTTCTGATAAAAACACGACGAAAATAACATTTCTTTATGAACGGTAACCCATGAGCTGTCATCAAATTCATAGGTCAACAAAAGAAAAGAAGTCTTTTAATGTCACAAAAAAGTCTACAATCTAGAAATTAGTACTGCTCTGCTTAAAACTAAATTATTGTAGGGGTACAGAAAGCACATATAAGTCATGTGGTCGCATGATAGCCTCTTTATAATGTCATTCCATACAGTGACCCAAAGCGGCAGTCATTTTTCAGTTTATAAACAGCAACCAAATGTTAAGGAGGCTTTCTTTTAGCCTGTGCCCTCTTTGGCCCAGGCTTCGGCTAAATCTGCCTCTCCCAGCAGCTTACCAGCTGATGTGCCATTTCTTTTTGGGACATAGATGAATCCGGCCCATTTAAATTGGAAATGCTAAAAATGGCATCTCCAGGTCAGAAGTATCTCCAAATTACATGTAAGACTTTTCCTTTTTGTTCCTCCTTATACTTTTCTTTGCTATGTAGATATATGTGATATATAATTCACCATGTGACATGTGTATATATGTATAAAAGTTTCTCTGAGAATAAAGCATTTTTTGTCATTCTTTTTCCTTTCAGCCATTCCGTTCTGTCCTGTCCATGAGCTATGGTGTTGTTATATCATGGATATAACAATGTCCATAATAGAAGAAATGTAAAAGCAATAAAAAAGCCTTCTTGTTATTATCTTTAACGTTAAATTGAAAAAATTTTTTTAATATATACCTTCTTTAGTAGAATGTCTTTTTCTTTTATACATTTTGTTGATCTTTAACCCTATATAAACGAACACAACAGGTTTTAAAAAAATTTTTTATTCTCGCGACATATAATCGTGTTTTCTTCATTTTGTGCAAAAACTTAGTAGAATTGTTTATTGTTTTTTTTTTTTTTTGGAAGAAATTTTTTTCCTTCCAAGCTATTATCTTTAACGTTATATCATCAACAGGTTGAAAAAATTTTATTAATATATACCTTCAGGTAGAATGTATTGTTTTTTTATACTATACTAGCAGTAGAGGCCGGTGTTGCCCAGGGATGTAACAGTAAGAGATAGATCAAGTATCGACCATCATAAAGACTGAAAAATAAAATTGACAAAGATTATTGTTTAAGGTTGACGGACACACATGTCTTAATTAGTTTTTTTTTTGTTTTGTTTTTTACGAATTGGTCAAACCCAAACTCAAACAAAAACATTGTTTTCAATCGTTATGAGTCTACCGATTGAATAGAATTTTTATTATAAACAATTGTCTTGTAAATGGAATTTTTAAAGCATTCTGAATATAAAAAGAAAAAGAAAAGTGTGCAAGACAATAAGAAACACTACCTGCCAAAAAAAAAAAATGAAGTTTTGTTGAAATCGGTTGAAAAATGTAGGAAATCCGATCCCATATATAAACGAACACACACACACACAAACAAAACAAACTGGGTTTTATAATAAGTATAACTCGATATGAGTTGTCCCTCTTTCATTCTCGTGACAGTGATGCCTCTTAATCGTGTTTTCAAATTGATTTCGTGCAAAAAATTGTTGTGTTTTTCACAATTTTTGGCAATGTCAGAAACCACCGCAAGGTAATTTTACGTAGTCCTGTAGTAGGAAGGGCATTGTTTAGATCTACAAAGGAGAGGATGTTGTGGAGAGCCATGATTCTCAGATTTCTAAACGGACACGACAGAGAGAAGAAGATTGTAACAAATGTAATAATGGAAGAAATGTAAAAAAGGATAATAAATCTTCTTTCTAAGCCTTCTTGTTACATTATCTTTAACGTTATATCACCAACAGGTTGAAAAAAAATTTTTTATTAATATATACCTTCATGAAACTTAGTAGAATGTATTGTTTTTTTTATACTATACTAGCAGTAGAGCCCGGCGTTGCCCGGGGATGTAACAGTAAGAGATAGATCAAGTATCGACCATCATAAAGACTGAAAAATAAAATTGAAAAAGATTATTGTTTAAGGTTGACGGACACGCATGTCATAATTAGTTTTATTTTATTTATTTTTTTTTTTTTTACGAATTGGTCAAACCCAAACTCAAACAAAAACATTGTTTTCAATCGTTATGAGTCTACCGATTGAATAGAATTTTATTATAAACAATTGTCTTGTAAATGGAATTTTTAAAGCATTCTGAATGTAAAAATAAAGAAATAAAGTGTGCAAGACAATAAGAAACACTACCTGCCAAAAACAAGCGAAGTTTTGTTGAAATCGGTTGAAAAATGTAGGAAATCCGATCACATATATAAACGAACGCACACACACACAAACAATCTGGGTTTTATAATAAGTATAACTCGATATGATTTGTCCCCTTTTCATTCTCGCGATGCCTCTTAATCGTGTTTTCAAATTGATTTCGTGCAAAAACAATTGTGTTTTTCTAATTTTTGGCGCTGTCAGAACCACCACAAGGTAATTTTACATAGTCCTGTGAAGTTTTGTTGAAATCAGTTGAAAAATATAGGAAATCCGATCCAATATATAAACGAACAGACACACACACACACGCGCGCGCTCACACACGCGCGCGCACACACACACACAACCTGGGTTTTATAATAAGTATGATTTAGAAGTATAAGAAGAAAAAAATTAACTAAAAACAAGTTAAATGATATTTTTTACTTTAATTCATTGTGGAGTAATGGATAGCAGCTCGGATTGAGGAATTGGAGAGCCGAGTTCGAATTCCAGTCAAATCCATTACATTCACTTACATGCTAATACCCTTGGGAAAGGTATGAATCCTCTTCTTCTCCCTCCAGCTGTGGTTAAATATCAGGACAGACCGGGTTCTATAGCCTTGGATGGCAACTAGTCTACCACAAAAAGGAATGGCAACCTACTGCTGGGAAAAAACCTGCCTCGTCAGTCATGTATCGACAGTTACATGATCACCTACACACGTATCAAGCATGACACATACAAAAGGTGCTTATCTCCCTTTTGATGGAGATAAGTCACATGGCTCACATGATGGTCGTTTAATGATGTCATTCCTTACAGCAACCAAAGCATCAGTCAAATCCAGTTTGTTTACAGCAGCCACCATGTGAGTTTGCTTTATTCCTAAATCTGCCTCCTCCAGCAGCTTACAAGTCCATGGTGCCGTTTCTCTTTGGAAATATATCTTTCTCAGATACAGAATGAAACTCTTCCTTACAGTCCTCAATTTGGGAAAACCCAAGAGTCGCTGTTTCCCGTTTATGGAATATGTTCTCACTTGGAACATAGATGAATCCAGCCCATTTAAATCTGAATCCTAATGGCTTCTCCAGGTACAGGAGTATCTCCATATTCTATGCAAGCCCCTTTCTTTTTGTTTCTCCTTACACTCTGCTTTGCTGTGTCGATATATGTGATATATTATTCCCTGCATGGGATACTTGTATCTATGTATGTATAGTTTTGTGTATGTCTGACTGATATAAAAGTCTCTCTGAGAACAAATATGTCCTTCCTCAATTCCATCCAACCACGCTAATATTATACACCGTTGCTAATGAACAAATTTCTTGTGGGACAAGAAAGGTCTCTTTTGACGGAACAACATACTCGTCTTCTCTCAAATCGAAGTCCTACATGCCAGACAAAGACGAACTCTCTTTCGTTGAGTATAAGGTCAGTCTTGTTCACTATTTCTGTCTTTCAACTCCGGTTCTGGTTCAATATGTCTGCTACAAACTGATAAAAATCTGTTGGACTGGTAGATAAAATCCATTACGTATCTGTCTATATTTCTGAGATGAGGTATTATGTCCACTATTTCCATTATTCGGACTATTGCCCTCATCTTGGTTACCATATTTGTCACAACGTTTCGGCTGTTGTATGCTCCGGCCTTCTTCAGGTTGTTGGAATGTCGAACTGAACCCTTTATGTGTCCTCAAGGACACATGGCACAGTGGATAAAGGCGTTGGTTAGATCCAGGGACATAACCCAAAGAGTGTGAGTTCAAAACCCGGTTAAGGCAGTGGAGAACTTGGAGAGGGGAATTAATAGGAGATAACTGATAACTGACATCCATTAAACATGGCATGTGGAACTAGAACAGTCTACCCCAGCGAGCGAAATAAAGGGTTCAGTTCGACATTCCAACCATCTGAAGAAGGTCAGAGCGTACAACGGCCGAAACGTGATAAATATGGCAACAAAGATGAAGACAATAGTCCGAATAATGTAGATAGTGTAAAATCCATTACCTTAGAAAATTATTTACAACATACTAAAACCTAATACAATGCAATATTTACAAATTTGTAAAGAAATAAATATGGAAATAATTTTTTATTCATAAATTTATAACCATTTAGTAAACTGGCAATTAGCCAATGTTTTGCTAACCATTTCAATAAATAATATAGTTGTTATGGTCCAGGTTAGGACCAAAGAAGAACAACACGAACACAAGAGTAAAAATAACGAAGGTATATTACACGAAATAATAATACAAGATGTGGAAGGTGTTAGTATGACTGTCAGTCTGGGTTGGAGTGAACTACTATCAGCTTGACTCAATTTGACCCTCTCTCTTGAGAGACGTAGTATGCATAGTGTTAGGAAGAGTTCATTCTGCAGTTATAGGTAAGGACCCATGACAATAGTGTAAATAAACAAACTAATATATATATATATATATATATATATATATATATATATAGTGATTTTCCAAGCATAGCTTAGATGTGGCACAAGGCCGAAATTAGGGGGCACCCAGCAAGAATCGAACTCACTACTCAGCCGTAACTGTTCTAGCAAAACAAGCTTACTAACCATTACGCCATCTCGAGGTGCCCACATATATATATGTGTGTGTGTGTGTGTGTGTAATTTATGCAAATTCTCTTTTAGGCATGTCTGAGTAAATTATAGACATTATGTCTGCTAACTTTTAACAAAATCCGTTCATACTCACGAATAACCTTTCGTAGGAGAGAAATGTGCTATAGCTGTTTAAATTTCTTTTATTTTCATTTCCCAAGTACTTTCAATCTTCTTCCAAGATCATCTTCAGGGGTTCAAGTAAATCAAAACTATGTTGTTCATTAATATAAATATTTATACAAAGTTGTGCTTTGTTATCCACTACCGTAATTTTTTTCATTATGCTTTTAAATGCAAAATGGTTGACAATGTGCTGAGCATTCATTAGAATGTGAAAAATTATCCATTATGGAATTTTTTCTCATGTAAATCACTGTGCCATGTGTCCTTGAGGACACATGGCACAGCGGATAAAGGCGTTGGTTAGACCCAGTGACAGGACCCAAAGAGTGTGAGTTCAATACCTGGTTAAGGCAGTGGAGAACTTGGAGAAGGGAATTAACAAGAGATAACTGATAACTGACATCCATTAAACATGGCACTTGGAACTAGAGAGCGAAATAAAGAGTTCAGTTCGACATTCCAACCACCTGAAGAAGGCCGGAGCGTACAACGGCCGAAATGTTGTGATAAATATTGCGACAAAGATGAGGACAATCGTCCGAATAATGTAAATAATGTACATAATACCTCATCTCAGAAATATAGACAGAATTTTGCAGTGTTTACCAACACAATTCGGCATTTAATCTCTAAGTAGTCCTCCTTTTAGAACCACACACTTTATCCAGTATCATTTACATTCATGAAATCATTCCTGGAACTTCTTTTTTTGGGATAACTAGCAGCTGCCTTATTGCATTCTCTTTGATTTCCATGACATCTTGAAATCGTGTTTCTTTTAAGTGGGATTTGATTTTTGAAGAGTAAAAAGGGACGAGCAAGATCTGGGCAATACAGTGGTTGTCAGAGCTGGGGAAGGTTGTTCTTTATCAAAAACTGCTGCACAAATCATGATCATTGATGGGACCTCTGTGGTGTGGTGACATAATCACACTCTACACACTTTCCTTTCAAGTGTTGCTCTAAACAATGGAAGTAAGTGATAACATTATAATTTAGTGTGTATGCATGACAAAATCTGTACCAAGAGACTTAATACTGCATACTTTAGCTGTTACCATAGCAATAGTCCTGATACTTTTTGAACAAACCTGTAAGAATTAGTGTTACACCTGTTTACTTCCCATCTTCCTAGCAGGAGAATATTTATATAAAAGCATCACTTGAGGTCTGATTCTGCACTTGGTGACTTTGAGAATACTTTTTAGGTCAACTCTTGGGACTCCTGGTTTATTTGACAGTCTGAGATGACACCAAGTAAAACTATTACCTGTCTATATTTCTAAGATGAGGTATTATGTACACTATTTACATTATTCCGACTATTGTCCTCATCATTGTCGTCATGTTTATCACAACGTTTCAGCCGTTATACGCTCCGACCTTCTTCACGTCACTGGAATGTCAAACTGAACCCTTTATTTCGCTCACTGAGGCAGACTGTTCTAGTTCCACGTGCCATGTTTAATGGATGTCAGTTATCAGTTATCTCCTGTTAATTCCCCTAAAAGGCATTGGAGAACTTTTAGAGGGGAATTAACAGGAGATAACTGACATCCATTAGACATGGCACATGGAACTAGAACAGTCTACCCCAGTGAGCGAAATAAAGGGTTCAGTTCGACATTCCAACCACCTGAAGAAGGCCTGAGCGTACAACAGCCAAAACGTTGTGATAAACATGGCAACAAAGATGAGGACAATAGTCCGAATAATGTAAATAGTGTAAAACTATTACAGTAATGCCTTGAGATATGGGTATACTGACATACAAGTTTTTTGAGATACAAACCAGATTTTGGCCAATTTTTTGCCTTGAGATATGAGCTGAATTTTGAGTTATGAGTTTCAGTTAAACATCTGTTAGTTGGTGCAGCGAGTGCCAAGCTTCAAGAATATTTCCACTCGCAAGTACATGTGTTCACCTCACTCTGGAAGAATGTCTGTTATGTTGTGAGGAAGATGTACAAGTAATAGATTTGGTGAGACTGCATAAGCGTTCTACATTGACGATAAATAAAAAAAATCATAAATTTTTTTTAAAAAAATTAGTTACAATAATGGATAAAATGTAAATGCTTTCAAAAATTTAAAAATTAAGTGATAAAGTTAATCTTCGGTATCGTAGACTTGGCTAGCGATTGCTAAGCTAGCTGCTGTTGTCCCTCTCTCCCTTCTGCCAGTTGGCCAAGCTTCAAGAATATTTCCACTTGCAAGTACACGTGTTCACCTCACTCTGGAAGGATGTCTGTTATGTTGTGTCTTTTTTGCCGTTATTTTGCAAAATTTCTTCAGTGACACTGAAGAAAGTAAGTGTAAAGAGCAGTGGTGAAAAGCCGAAACGTATGATCTCGTTTGAGGTAAAGTGGGAAATTATGAAAAAAAAACATGAGGAAGAAGTACAATAGATTTGGTGAGATTGTATAAGCATTCTACATTGACGATAAATCAAAAAAATCATTAAATTTAAAAAAAAAAATTAGTTACAATAATGGATAAAATGTAAATGCTTTCAAAAATTTAAAAATTAAGTGATAAAGTTAATCTTCGGTATCGTAGACTACACTAGCGATTGCTAAGCTAGCTGCTGTTGTCCCTCGCTCCCTTCCGCCAGTTGGCTTACGACTTGTCCGAACTTTATGGTTTAGTACAGTTTATTTCTTTACAATTTGTTTTTTTTCTCTTTTATTTTATTGTTTGTAAACTACATTTCTTGTTTGTTCAAACATTTTTTCTTGTAAGAATAAATACAAAAATAAGGGCGAGTTTCAGGAAAACAGAAACTAGAAATTACCAAACAGACATAGTGAAAAATTGTGTTAGTCCTAAATGCAGATTCTGTGATAAATATTCAGAAACAATTGACCATCTTGTATCAGGTTGCACGGCACCCACTGAATATAAAACCCGGCATGACAGAGCGGGCCAATATCTGTACTGGAAAATCTGCAACACTTATGGAAAGGAAAGGTCCAAGGAAATTAAGTGAAAAGAGAACTGGTGAAATTATGAACTAAGACATACAAGTAATAGATTTGGCGAGACAGTATGAGCATTCCACATTGAAGATAAATAAAAAAAAAAATAAAATAAAATTTTTAAATATATAGTTACAGTAATAGATAAAATTTAAATGTTTTTAAAAATTAAGTGATAATGTTAATCTTCAGTATCATAGACAAGGGTAGCGATTGCTAAGCTAGCTGCTGTTGTCCCTCTCTTTCCCCTGCCAGTTGTCTGAGATTCATGGTTTAGTAGAGTTTACTTCTTTGCAATTGGTTTTTTCTCTTTCATTTTATTGTTTGTAAACTACATTTCTTATTTATTAACATGTTTTTGCTTGAAACCTACAAATACAAAATTAAAGGGGGAGTTTTACTAACAGATGTAAATCAATAAAAATTTTAAAATTTTCAGATAATATACAAATTTTGCTAAGTGTGCCCCAATTGAGAAATGCTTGTCTAGAGGGCCCCAATGGTAGAAGTGCATTTTCTTGCATTATAATTAGGGTGTCAAAAGGACTTTTTTTTCCTTCTCCAGTCGGCTTACGACTTCTCTAAGGTTCATGGTTTAGTAGAGTTTACTTCTTTGCAATTTTTTTTTTTCTTTTATTTACAAATCATTCATCGAATATCTCTATATAAAGGGTGTTCCAATAACTTGGACCGATTTTAAATGTGAATTAAGTTTAAGCGTCTAATGATTTTTTTTTCTTTTTCTTTCAGATTTAACAACTTAAGTCTTTGGCAATTTCAAGCATGAAAAGATTAACAATCAAACAATGTGTTAAAGTTATCAAAGCCTATTATGAAAATATTTATCATCATCACTCTTAGTTTCTGATAATGTCATGTATGGTCAACCATACAAAAATGGGTACATTATATATTTTATATACATAAAAAAAAAAACATTTTTAAAATCTTGGTGCAAAATGATTTGTATTAAGCTTTTCAATTTTTGAATAGTAAATATAGTTTTCACTTAATAACAATATCACCTAACGCAATTAAAGTAATGCAGAAATTTAAGATTTATATATTATTATTATTATCATAATTAAAATGAAAACAATTCTTGTAAAAATTAAATTCACTATTCATCAAATAAATTTGATTGTTTTTTTTCCTATGACTATAGTGTCCTTAATAAATCTTATTTATAAAAGCAATTAAAAGCTTTTCTAATTAAATAATGTCATAGTTTTATTGCATTTTTTATTTCATGATTCAGAGCAGATTTTCGGGAAATGAGTAGTAGTTTGAAAAAAAAAATTGATTTACAATTTACATTCTCTAAGGAGTCCTGCTTTTAACAAAAAAAAAAAAAATTAAGATGAAAATTTAATTTCTCGAAATTTCATGAAATTAAGTAAATGGGGGGTAACATATGTCAAAAAAATATCTTGACTAAGATTTTCTAAAAAGAAAATTTCAAAAATAATTTCATTCATTTGTGAAAAAGAAAAAAAAAATTTTAAATAATTTCTTTAATTTATGAAAAAGAAAAAAAAAATCTGTTACAAACAGAGCTGACCCCTAAACTCATGAAGTAGCCGACAATAATAAATGACTTATACTAGCAACTATAAATTATGACTGTTTTTTTAGCCAAAATTGTGACTTTTTTCTTCCTGTGATTTTATTACGAACCGGGAAGTTTCAATTCGCAATGTCGCAAATAAAATAATGCAGAAATTTAAGATTTATATATTATATATTATTATTATTGTTGTTGTTTGTAAGATTTATATATTATATATTATTATTATTATTATTATTGTTTGTAAACTACATTTCCTTTTTATTCCCATTTTTGCTTGAAACCCACAGATACAAAACTGGCAATGTTTATCACAATTCTAATCACTTTTTAAAACAATGAACACTGCTGAAGAGTGGCGATGGATAAAATAAAGCTTTACTCAAATAAGTGGTTGAGTCTAACAACAGAAAAAATATATTTTCTCTTTATTTTTATTAGTCTTAAGATTTAAGCAGTGTATATAGCAGCAAATGTGTTAAAAACAACGTCAAAGATAAAGGTAATTTTTAGGAGCCTGGGACTGATTGGAAATATTCCCACTAATTTCAATGATGAAAATTGATTTGAGATACGAGTTACAGGTCTTGGAATGAATTAAACTTGTATCTCAAGGCATTACTGTACTTTGATTTAACTTAGGGTGAAACCAATACATAGTGAGGCCACCACAGATCAACTCTACTTAGATCAAAGACCCCTTGTATTTCCTAGTAGGAATCCTACACTATGTTATCTATTCAGAGCTCTTCCTGCAGCTATAAATATCTATATTTATCTAACAATCTTTGTATCCTATTATTTCATTCTGGGAATAGAATTTATTCAAACAGGCCATTATTTTATTACTGGCACAGTTACACAACAGGGCAATTTATTTCATGTTTTTTCCTTGACACCGCTATTATTATAACTAGCTTAATTGTAATAAAACTTAAACATATAAATGTGAATTTGTACATTTTTTGTTCTTGAGAATTTACAAGAAAAATATTAAACACTATTTATTAGATTGTTTATTTACAAGAATAATTTTATATTTATAATATTCTAAAAAGTAATACAAGCAGAACTAATATAATGCAATATTTATCATCAGTTTATAAAGAAATAAATGAAAATTATTTTTTTATAAACTTAAAAACATTACATGACTGCTGTGAGACTCTGTCTTATTGTGGGTTTTATTAAAATTCTAATCATCGCTTTTTTAAAACAATAAACATTGCCAAGAAGTGATGGTATTTAAAAAAAGCAGTGTCATGGAAAAACCATCCTTTTAACATTTCATCTTATTGTGGGCATGTTTCTCCATGTTTGCTGAACAAGTATATATTTTGATGGCCTTTCTATCCAGTATGTGTTCACATATGTCGATTGAAAAAGTACAGTGCATGAAAATGCAAGTCACACATTTGACTAGAATAGGGTCATTTCACACATACATTTCATCAATGCCTCTTTAAATCTCTAAAAAGACATGTCCAGACACTTTGCAGCCACAGGGTTTCTCTCCATTATGCATTTGCACATACCTTTTCAAATGTTATCTAAAATACAGATGCCTACAATTTGTAAAATCTCTCGCCTTTGTCATTTTCCATGTGCTGCTTTAAGGATAAAATTTCTGAACAATGTAAATCACAAAACCTTGCAAAATTATGGAGTATTTTCCGTGTATTGTTCTTGAAGATTTTCAAATATTGATTTTGTTAAAATATAAATTTATACATTATAAAACTATATAATCACTATATATCTAACATTATTTGGACACTCAAAATGCTTCTATGTATATTTGCTATTGTTATCACAATGTAATGGATTAATCAAGATATTGTGATACTAACAGCAAATATACAAAGAGATTTGACCATCTATTTAATGCTGGATATCTTAACGACTCTTCTCAAAGTTTTAGTGAAGATATCATTTTTGCTCAGTGTGAGCTTTCCTTGTGTTGCTTCAAGTTTAATTTTGATGAAAAAGTAGATCCGCACACTTCACAAGCATAGGGTTTCTCTTCACAGTGTGTTTCTCTATGCCTTTTTAAAGATGTGGTTTTTGAAAATGCAGATCCACATTCTTCACAAGTATATGGCTTCTCTCCAGTGTGTATTAACATATGCCTTTTCAGTGATGAGATACTTGAAAATGTAGATCCACATACCTCACAAGTATATGGTTTTTCTCCTGTGTGTGTTCGCATATGTTTTTTCAAAGATGGGTTATGAGAAAATGCAAACCCACAGACCTTACAAACATATGGTTTTTCTCCAGTGTGAGTTCGTATATGCATTTTCAAATGTAAATTTCGAGAAAATGCAGATCCACACACTTTACAAGAATACTGTTTTTCTCCACTATGAGTTACTATGTGTTGTTTCAAGGTTGTAATTCCTGAAAATGCAGATCCACATATTTCACAAGAATACGGTTTCTCTCCAGTATGTGTTCGCATGTGGTTTTTTAAAGTTGAACTCTGTGAAAATGCAGATCCGCACACATGACACGAAAATGGTCTTTCCCCAGTGTGTGTCCGTACATGTCTTTTTAATGATGAGTTTTGTGAAAATGCACAGCCGCACACTTCACAAGAATATGGTTTCTCTCCAGTATGTGTTCGCATATGTCTTTTTAAGGATAAATTCGAAGAAAAAGCTGACCCACACACTTCACAGGTAGATGGGTTTTCTCCACTGTGCATTCGCCTGTGTCTTTTCAGATTTGAACTATTAGAAAATGTAGTGCCACATTCTTTACAAGAATATTGTTTCTTTGTAGTGTCTTTTTCCCTTGATAATTTTAAAATTGAAGTTTGTGAAAATGTAGACTCACACCCAGCCATATTGAATTTTTCTGAGGTGTTTAGCAGAAGACGTTAATGAAATCATACAAACACAGATGTTTCCTCATTTTGCTCCAGATCTTTTTATTTTTTAATCCAGATCTTTTTTTTTGTTTTCATTGAATGTTGAAATCTGTCTATTACATTTTCACTTCCACTGAGATGGAGCAACTGCAAGAAGAAAATATGATAAAAGAAATTAATTCAATAAATAATGTTTACATTTTAATAATCTCTATTATAAAGGGTGTTCCAATAACTTGGACCGATTTTAAATGCGAATTAAGATTAAGTGTCTAATGATTTTTTTTCTTTTTCTTTCAGATTTAACAACTTAAGTCTTTGGCAATTTCAACCACGGAAAGATTAACAATCAAACAACGTGTTAAAGTTATCAAAGCCTATTACAAAAATAACTATCATCATCGCACTTATTTTTTAATAATGTCATGTATGGTCAACCATACAAAAATGGGTACATTATATATTTTATATACATAAAAAAAAACTTTTTTAATATTTTCTTGCAAAATGATTTTTTAAAACAATAAACATTGCCAAGAAGTGACGGTATTTAAAAAAAGCAGTGTCTTGGAAGAACCATCCTTTTTTAAAATTTCATCTTATTGTGGGCATGTTTCTCCATGTTTGCTGAACAAGTATATATTTTGATGGCACATTCAATTTTTGAATAGTAAATATAGTTTTCACTTAATAACAATATCACCTAACGCAATTAAAGTAATGCAGAAATTTAAGATTTATATATTATTATTATTATTATAATTAAAATGAAAAAAATGAAAACAATTCTTGTAAAAATTAAATTCACTATTCATCAAATAAATTTGATTGTTTTTTTCCTATGACTATAGTGTCCTTAATAAATCTTATTTATAAAAGCAATTAAAAGCTTCTCTAATTTAATAATTTCATAGTTTTATTACATTTTTTTATTTCATGATTCAGAGCAGATTTTCGGGAAATCAGTAGTAGTTCGAAAAGAAAAATTGATTTACAATTTACATTCTCTAAGGAGTCCTGCTTTTAACAAAAAAAAAAAAAAAATTAAGATGAAAATTTAATTTCTCGAAATTTCATGAAATTACGTAAGTGGTGGTGGTGGCGGGGTAACATATGTCAAAAAAATATTTTGACTAAGATTTTCTAAAAAGAAAATTTCAAAAATAATTTCATTCATTTGTGAAAAAGAAAAAGAAAAAAAATTAAATAATTTCTTTAATTTATGAAAAAGAAAAAAAAAATCTGTCACAAACAGAGCTGACCCCTAAACTCATGAAGTAGCCGACAATAATAAATGAGTCACTTATACTAG
Source organism: Acanthosepion pharaonis (assembly GCA_903632075.3). Lineage (NCBI taxonomy): Eukaryota > Metazoa > Mollusca > Cephalopoda > Sepiida > Sepiidae > Acanthosepion > Acanthosepion pharaonis. Next base: position 2,098,031 of record CAHIKZ030000332.1, on the reverse strand, counting down.
CAAATAAATTATGACTGTTTTTTTTTTTAGCCAAAATTGTGACTTTTTTTCTTCCTGTGATTTTATTACGAACCAGAAAGTTTCAATACGCAACGTCGTAGACACAAGAACTTTTTTTTATTTTATTTTTTTTTTAGTGCTGGAAAATGAACAGACATTTTCTATGTTTACGTTCTTTTTATAGATACAAATATTTAAGTAAAAATACTCTGTTTATAATAAACAGTATTAACAAAACATTTAACGGCCTGAACGTCCGAGAAATTTTCATAAACAGAGCATTTAAATATTTGTATCTATAAAAAGAACGTATAATAAACATAAAAAAAATGTCTTAAAAATAATTGTCGGACTTTGTCTATTTCATTTTAAACCCTCATTTAAAATATTACGTTTTGTTCTTGATTAATAATGGTATCATCATCAAACAACTAACAAACAATTCTTTCTAAAATCACGTCGCAACAATGTTGTTACCGAAGAGCGATGCGGAGAATTCTTCATTTGTTTCCATGACGTCACGCACATTGTCACACGGACCACAGTATTTGAATTGTACCATTAAATTTTAATGTAAAAATTTAAAATAAATCTACTGAACATAATTTTAAAATTTAAAATCGGTTAGCTGCGTGAGTGAAGTCACATTTTCTTACCTTTTTTTTTTTTGTTGTTTTCCAGATATGGAATTGTAATGAGAAAGAGGAAGTCACGGAATGAAAACTGTAAGAAGAGACACAACAGAGGGCTGGAGAATAGATCGGCCAGAACGTGGTAACGACGTCAGCAACGCAAACTAAGTTACAAAATAAAAACAAAATTGTCCGGAATATATTCAGTCTTTTTTTTCATTTTTTTTTTTTTTTTTTTTGTGAAATAGTTTGGATTTTTTCTTTAGCGAATTTTTACAATATCTGAAATTTTTGGCCAGTTCTTTATAAATAATACGGCAGTTAAAAGTAAAACGAATGGCACAACGAAAAAAACATTAAGAAAAGCAAAAAAACACGATACGAAATGCAAATATTTTCGGCAAAAACGTATAACGGAAATGACGAAACGGTGTTGGCCAACAATTAGTCCCTTGTGTAAAATGTCCGAAACATTTGTCATGAAAATTAAGAATTCGATTAAGTAAGCTTACCGGGAAAAAATTAACGCATTTGTTGTATCTGTCTATATTTCTGAGATGAGGTATTATTATGTACACTATTTACATTGTTCGGACACTATTTGCATTATTCAGACTATTGTTCTCATCTTTGCTGCCTTATTTATCACAACGTTTCGGCCGTTGTACGCACCGGCCTTCTTCAGGTGGTTGGAATGTCAAACTGAACCCTTTATTTCGCTCACTGGGGTAGAGTGTTCTAGTTCCACGTGCCATGTCACTTATCAGTTATCTCCTGTTACTTCCCCTCTCCACCGGCTTAACCAGGTATTGAACTCAAACTGTTTGGGTCTTGTCACTGAATCCAGTGGATAAAGGCATTAGTTAGATCCAGTGACAGGAGCCAAACAGGTCTTAGGTTTTCCCAAAATTGAGGACTGCAAGCTGGAGTTTCTTTTTATATCTGGGAAATATATATTCCCAAAGGGAAACGACACTATGGGCTTTTAAGCTGCTGGCGATGCAGGTTTAGACTCTGCCTGGACCATGGCATCTAAAGAAAGAAACCTTTGGCTTTCGCTGCTTTAAAACGAACCGAATTTTGACTGCGTTTTCATCACTGTATGTAGTGAAGCCACTAATTGGTCCACTACTGACCCATGTATCTCAACCAAAGGGAGATAATCGCTTTCTGTATGCCTACAGTAGTTTATCCTCAGCCATAATAATAGAATGATTGCTTCTAATTGTAATTAAGCTGAACATATTGAAGGCATAATAACAGGTGATGTTATCTTATGTTAAATTATTAGTTGTTATACTTGCTCCTGTTGTGGGAGTGCGAATGATATGAAACTATAGTAGGGTATGGTTTAGGGGTTAAAATGAACAGTTGATTTACCCACACCAAGAAGATTAATGAAGGATGATGATGAGGAAGCACACGGGTAATTAAAAAAAAAATCAAGATAAGGAATGTATTCGCAAATTTACATGCTTGGAGTTGTCAGTCGCTCGTTTCAGGAAAATAAATCAGAATTCTTAGCCTATAGTTTTAACATATTGTCACAAAGAGGAAATGTTCATACAACAGATTAAATGATCTGACACAAAATAATATTCAAAAATGTTTTTTAAAAAAAAAAAAAGTAAGAGAGTTCGTTACTCACAGAAGGAATATATGGTTTCATACTTTCAAAGACGAAGAGGATTGTTGAGAGAAAATTCTTTGAAGTGCTGCGGGCTACTTAGAGACCGATAATGTAATTAGCGAGTAATTTTACACTGGTAAGAACTTCAACGCTGGTCGCGAGGAACTGAAACGAAACTTTTCACCTGACTTCAAATATTCTTTTCTGATTAATTTAATTTTTCTCCTCATTTTATATCAAAAGTAATTTCGCATAGGCTTGTGGGTAATCCCACTTGGCTTTGCCAAAAAGCCTGTAGGGGGGGGGGCGCTCTTTAAGCCTGAAAAAGGTAATGATATTCTCGCTCTTTCTTTCTTTTAACTATTGCTTTCAGATATAACCGCATGTGGATAAGTGGCACGTTCATTTTCATGGTCTTCTCTTAAGTGAACTCTCGAACACACGAACATATACGTGTCTATTGTAGTGGACCATGGCTGTGGTGTTGTTGAGTAGACGTAGAAGAAACACATGTGGGTTCAGATTTTCCTGCTAGCTGGTCCAAATACACGAGAAAGTTGGACTTTTAATTAAGTCCAAAGAATGCAAAGAAAACAAACACAAGACCGATAAACATGTGTATACAAATATATATATTAATAACAAGTTACATGGAAACAGTTACAAAAGGACAAAGTGTGTGTGTGAATATTATATATGTGCGTGTGTGTATTGTGCTTAGCGTGTTCCCAGCATTTTGGGAAACGCTATCTCTGGTGAGCGTTCACATCTTCGAAGTGGTAAGGCTGGAAGCCTGAGGAAAGAGAGATTTACCTCAAGGTGGCGACCCAAAGGTCTGAGGAAAAAAGAGAAAGAGGTGAAGGGTCAGCGGCTATTTATAGCCAGGGAAGAGAGACCCCTGGTAAAAGGGTTAACGAACTGAAGGAGGAGTTAACTCCGACACTATCACACAAACAAGTACTTTCTTCATATAACTTGTTTTAATGGTTTTTCCTTTCGTTACACTTGTCTACACAAAAAAATCCTTTTGTTGATAAGTTGTCTTTTGTTTCATAGTCATTGTTTTGTGTTTTTATTTTTACCTGGACCCACATTGAGTCCACCAATATTGTTTGCGGGAAAAATATTCCAGAAGCCCGTAAATATCTACTATCCAAAGTGCTGATTCCCACAACATAATGATTACTAAGATTTATCTAATCATACCAATAACCCACAACAGGCTCACTACTTTCTTTTCTTCTTCTCGGCTGACCTATTAATTTCTATGAAGGCAAGGTTTTCATTGGCACAAAAAATTCCACTCAGGCTTGCGAATTCCTTTCTGTTTTCCTCAGTCCTCTATATTTGAAGGGAGTGGATGAAAGGAGTTATTATTTCGCACCCACTACAACATCTTATTCTTGGTTTTCTTGTTTTTACTTTTGATTATATCACCCGTCTATATGTTCAATTAATATTTGTTCGCAACATTGCATGAAAAAAATGAAATAAAATAAAAACAGTTTTGGTTCGCATGCAACAAGATATAACATATTTATTAAAATGATAGAATTTTTGATTAAACATACATTTGATTACATAATTGATTCATATTATTTAGAGAACACACACATATTATATATATATATATATATATATATATATATATATATAGAAAAAGTTGCAAATTAAAAAAATAATAATGTTCTTTTATGAAAGTATTTATTTATTTGTATATATATATTTCAGATTGACCGCAATCTTTCTTCAGAAATAACTGTTTGTTCGCGAGAAGCGGACGTCACGTGATATGGAACACCACTAATTATTAAAACAAAGTAACTAATAATAACTAAACAAAATGTCCTTAGCAACTGGAAGAATTTAGAAAATGCTATTATATTCATATTGTCAACTGAAAATCACATCAAGTACTGTCACATGTAGAAATATTGTTTTTATAGTTGTGTTGATGGATTCAAACGTTTTCTTTTGATTTCTGGATACAGTTGTGTACGTTTTCTTGGGAGAGTAGTAATTCTGTTAGGAAAGGCGAAATAGGGAAAAAGCCTGGGTGTAGATTAATGATATGGGTATTGTAGGTTTTTGAATGTGTTTTCGATGTATGTTTCTTCTTTAGGTGAATATTGGGGACTACAGATTCTTAATAGAATAATTAATCAGCTGGTTGCTGATGACTGCTGGTCACCACTGGAGATTGTCGCTGGTGATCACTGCTGGTGGTTGTCCCCGGTGGTCACAGCTGGTGGTCGCCGCTGGTGGTGGTTGTCACCGGTGGTCACAGCTGGTGATCACTGGTGGTGGTCGCTGCTGGTGATCACTGCTGGTGGTCGCCACTGGTGATCACTGCTGACTGCTGGTCGTCGATAGTCCGGATACAAACCAAACATCATGCCAGTTCCTCTCTGTATTAACCTGTAGCCTCCCCACTGAGGCAGGATGTGACACAAGGTTAGGGTTTAACGTTAGGACCCCAAGCGCAGATGCTCAGGTCACTGGTCAAAATTTCCTTAGACCGCACGCGAAATTGATCATTTCCTAGACCCAAAACTAAAAAGGTTATGAAGTATAATGTAATTGGTCACAATGAAATTACTAAGTCAGTTATGTGCCATGCGTGATGCATGTATGTATAGCTGGCCACTCGTATTCGAAGATACCCGTCTACTATGGCGATGAATATTATAATCCTTGTTTTTAATAACTACAAGCTGTATAAGGTCTTTTTTTAATCTGCTAGTACTTTCAACTGTACATTCAGTCATCCTCAGGCATGGAAATTATTTTGTTTTTAGTAAAATCCAGGTAGCATCAGAGAAAAAAATTAAATGTGAATCAAATATTTTTTTTTAGAAATCTGTTATTGTTAACAAATAAAAATTTTTGGAGCATACAGTCGCAACGCTAAGGTTGAATTTTTTGAAAATTTAAGAGACTATTTGAATATCTGAGGATGACTGAATGTACAGTTGAAAGTACTAACAGATTAAAAAAAGACCTTATACAGCTTGTAGTTAATAAAAACAAGGACCATAACATTCATCAAGTGGTTCCTAGGTTAATGCAACTTTAAAATTTTGTTTGCGAAGAGATTTCGCCATTTTATATCATTAACTTTACTAATTTACTTTTTGTATGATTCATTGCAATATAAATTGAAATGCACCACATATTTGATTTAAAAGAACTCATCCAACGTGCAAATTTTCGGGATAACAACTGAGATATTACTCTATTTATTGAACAATTTAGTTCAGGCCACATTGACTGATAAACTCCCACAACAAAAAATTTCTCAAATTACCATATTAGTAAAAAAAAATGCACTCTCTTAAATTTTCAAAAAAATTCAACCTTAGCGTTGCGACTGCACGCTCCAAAAGTTTTTATCCATTTACAATAACACATTTCTAAAAAAAACATATTTTGATTCGCATTTAATTTTTCATCTATGATGCTACCCGAATTTACTAAAAGCAAAATAATTTCCATGCCTGAGGATGACTGTGTGTACAGTTGAAAGTACTAGCAGATTAAAAAAAGACCTTAGACAACTTGTAGTTATTAAAAACAAGAATCATAACATTCATCGAGTGGTTCGTAGGTTAATGCAACTTTAAAATTTTGTTTGCGAAGAGTTTTCACCATTTTATATCATTAACTTTACTAATCTACTTTTTGTATGAATGATTTGTTGTAATATAAATTGAACTGCACCACATATTTGATTTTATATATATATATATATATATATATATATATATATATATATACACACACATATATACAATACATACAGAGAAACCCGGATATAAGAGAGATTTTCTCTGGTCCCAAATTACAGCCTGTGTTAATGTATATAAAATAGACCAAACCCGGATATAAGAGACTTCTTCTCCGGTCCCGACAACTCCCTTATATTCGGGTTTGCATCCTCAAGCAGAAGGTGGAGGTGTGCAGAGTCTCAAATATCCGCCAGCTCTGCGACGTCGTCATTGAGGAGTGGAAGAGCATTCCAGTGACTACCTGTGAAGCTCTGGTAAACTCCATGCCCAGGAGAGTAAAGGCAGTTTTGGATAATGATGGTGGCCACACATAATATTGACATGTTGTATGTTAATATTGACAACTTTTCCTAAGGGGTGTACTCACTTTTGTTGCCAGGGATTTAGCTTTTAATGGCTATATTTTGAGTTATTTTGAGGGAAAATAAATTAACTCTGTTATATATGCTGCAGACAAGCTACTTTTCATTGTGTCAAAAGGTAATTTTTTCAGTGTTGTCCCATGAAGAGATATACTTAAATATTTGAAGAAATGTGAGGTGTGTACTCACTTTTGTGATACACTGTACACACGTGTGTGAATAAAATAGACAAGGGGAAACAATACTTAGTCTTAGCCGATGCATTTCGTCTTCTGTCAAGTCAAGTAATGGTATTTATCTTCTCCATCACCAAGACAATTCAAGTTTTTGTGTTGAAATTTCATCTGAACTCAGATAAATATGTTGATTCGCAAAATGAATAGAACGAGATTTTATTTTGTTGTTATGAGGAGAATAGAAGTTTATTAGGTCATTTTTATTAGTTGATTTTCAGTGGACACTAAGTTTTAGGCTGTTGTCAACTCAATGTAACATGATGTCTAAGAAAAGTAAAGTATTTCCTTTTTCTATTTTGTATGTAAAATCTATTGTGTGTTCGACTTTGTTTACTTTATCTACAAGATCTGGTAAGTTAATATCACAGGGATATATTAGTAGAACATCATCAATATATTGAAAGTAAGTTGATTGTTTATGTCAGAGGTGGCCAACCTTTTAATTCCATGCACCAATATTTTGTACGATTAATTTAAATACGCCACACAAACATTCACTTCCTTTCAGTACGTGTTGTAATATGGACATATTTTAAAGTTATAATAAAATCTATTTATTTGAAAAATATATGCTTATGACCAGGGGTGTATTCAGGAGTTGTGAATGTGTAATAAATATAAAATCACTGAAATGAATGAGTAGACGTGGCTTAGTTTCTTTTCATCAAAAGGATGCAATGCGCCATAGGTTGGCCATCCTTGGTTTATGTTTTCCCATTATAACAACAAAATAAAATCTGGAATGATCATTGGATTCTATTTAAGAGCACTCAGAATTTGCAGCCCTCAATATTTACACGAAGAGTAGAAATATATTGAAAATACTTTCAAGAATCTTCAATACCTTAACTATTCAATGCAAAACTATTCCAAAACAGAAAGGCTGTTCTTTCTGATAAACTCAATATAAAATTTGTCACAATTACATCTAAAGCAATTAATGACTTAATCAATAATAAAAAAAAAAAAACAGCCAAAACTTGAAGGAGGAATTTACTCTATCAAATGCAGGAATTACCAGAATGAATAGATTGGAGAAACCTCAAGAAGTTTAAATAAAAGACTATGAACAGAAACGGTATATTTTAAAAAAACAACGCATTGTAATGAAAATGACCTCAATTTCAACAGAGGGATTACTACTTTGATTAAGAGAAAATAATTCACTAAGACAAAAATATCTGGAAAGAGCCTTGATCATTAGTTCGGCCACGATAAATTTGCATCCAGCCTCTTACAATATATCACCATTCTAGGTAGATTTCTGTTGTCACAATGTGGGATAGTTAGGGAGAGAAAAAGAAAAAGAATTTGACTAGATTGAAAAGAAAAATATTCTTTCCAAGATTTTGAAACTACCAGCATCACTCATTTTGTGCACATGTAGAGGTGGCAACATCAATAAAGACCAGACCACTGAAATCATAACGGATGAAACATGTCACAAAACCTTTTTCCAATTTGTCATACTATTTCCCGAAATATATATATGTATATATACATATAAATATAGATAACTAGACTCGTTTCGAAAAACCCTTGAATTTTTGATTTGCTAATCAAATCAATCTCGAGGGAAAAAAGGTTTTAAAAAGAAAAGAGCTACAAACATGAACTTCTTGTCGACAAAAAAATCGCACAGATGCAGGTCTGAAGCTCAAAGAAAAAAACCCATACAAAACAACTAACAAAGCGCTCAATACAACCGTAGAGAGCAGACCTAGATACACCTAGTGAGCCAGACAAACCTACCTAGGTTTCACCTAAATGGATCGATCAGTCAGGAAAGTCAGTCTGACTTTATATGGTATATATATATATATATATATATATATATATATATATATATATATTATAATTTTCATATTAAATTTTCAATTATGTTGAAATTTTTTTTTCCATAAATAGTATTTTAAAAAATAATTTTAAAAAATGTTTATTTTTTTGGCTGTGCTTGAAGAAAATTGAATAAAATTGTAATGTATTATTTTTTTCTGTGTCAATATAAATTTACTTGAGTAAAATGTAGTTAAAAACAAATCGAAAAAATTTATTAATAAAATATACAATATTACAATAAAAAAGCTTTTTCCATTATAGCTGATCATTTTCAAATTTTGATTTATTTTCTTTCGATTATCATTTTCAAATTTTGATTTAAAGCTATCAGTAAGATTAAAATCGTTTCATAAGATTAAATGTTATGGCGATGGGTTAATGTTGACTTAAGTTCGATTAATTCTACACCACCTTGTATTAGTTTACCTGATCTACTTTGCAACAAAAAAATATTTTCTCAGAAATTTAGTGGGGTGGTGGGAGTTCGCCCTCTACACCCCCCCACTATTAATATAACTGTTTGGATGTTTGGAAATCTGAATTTCTTCCCTCCAGACTGGAAAATTTTGTTTTAAGCTTTTAGAAGCGCCAATATACCAGTTTTTCTTATTGAATTCAAATATGAAAGGAATATAATGTTAAGTTAAAAGAAATTGAAATTTATCGAAATACAGCTAATATCATTTTGGTATCTTTTGCTGCTATATTAATTTGTTTACAATGAAAGAAACATCTATTATTGCAATTTATATTAATAGCTTAACAACAAAGAATTTCCTTATAGTTGGTTCACATATTTTAATAGTTTAGTAAATGTTTATAAATTTACCAAAAATCATTGTTTTCACATTTATTTCTTTGTAAATTGGTAGATGATAAATATTGCATTGTATTAGTTTTTACAATGTTGTAAATATAAAATAATTCTTGTAAATAAACAATCTAATAGTGTTTAATATTTTTGTGGAACATTCTCAAGAACAAAAAAATGTATAAATTCACTTTCATTATGTGTTTAGGTTTAAATTCCAATTCTAAACATCACTTTTTAAAACAATAAACATTGCCAAGGAATGAAGGTAGTAAAAAAAAGTGGTATCATTGGTACTACATCTTATTGGCTTTACTCTTCAGTATGTGTTCACATATGTCTATTGAATAAATTACAGTGCATGAAAATGCAAATCACACATTTTACAAGGATAGGGTCATCTAAGCTGCTTCAAAACAGAATTCTCAAAAAAAAAAAAAAAAAGCATGTCCAGACACTTTGCAGTAACAAGGTTTCACTCCATTATGCATTTGCACATAGCTTTTCAAATGTTATCTAAAATACAGATGCCCACAATTTGTAAAATCTCTCTCCTCTGTCATTTTCCATGTGTTGCTTTAAGGATAAGATTTCTGAACAATGTAAATCACAAAACCTTGCAAAATTATGGAGTATTTTCAGTGTATCTTTCTTAAAGATTTTCAAATATTGATTTTGTTAAAGTGTAAATTTATACATTATAAAACTATATAATCACTATATATCCAACATTATTTGGACACTCAAAATGCTTCTATGTATATTTGCTATTGTTATCACAATGTAATGGATTAATCAAGATATTGTGATACTAACAGCAAATATACAAAGAGATTTGACCACCTATTTAATGTTGGATATCTTAATGACTCTTCTCAAAGTTTTAGTGAAGATATCATTTTTGCTCAGTGTGAGCTTTCCTTGTGTTGCTTCAAGTTTAATTTTGATGAAAAAGTAGATCCGCACACTTCACAAGCATAGGGTTTCTCTTCACAGTGTGTTTCTCTATGCCTTTTCAAAGATGTGGTTTTTGAAAATGCAGATCCACATTCTTCACAAGTATATGGCTTCTCTCCAGTGTGTATTCGCATATGTCTTTTCATTGATGAGTTACTTGAAAATGCAGATCCACATACCTCACAAGTATATGGTTTCTCTCCTGTGTGCGTTCGCATATGCTTCTTCAAAGATGGGTTATGAGAAAATGCAAATCCACAGACCTTACAAACATATGGTTTTTCTCCAGTGTGAGTTCGTACATGTATTTTTAAATGTGAATTTTGAGAAAATGCAGATCCACACACTTTACAAGAATACTGTTTCTCTCCACTATGAGTTACCATATGTTGTTTCAATGTTGTAATTCCTGAAAATGCAGATCCACATATCTCACAAGAATACGGTTTCTCTCCAGTGTGTGTTCGCATGTGACTTTTTAATGTTGAACTCTGTGAAAATGCAGATCCACATATGTGACAGGAAAATGGTCTTTCTCCAGTGTGTGTCCGTACATGTCTTTTTAATGATGAGTTTTGTGAAAATGTGCAACCGCACACTTCACAAGAATATGGCTTCTTTTCAATATGTGTTTGCATATGCCATTTTAAATCTAAATTTGATGAAAATGTTGATCCACATTCCTTACAAGAATATTGCTTTTCTGTACTGTTTTTTTCCATGTGGAATTTTAAAGCTGCTGTTTGCCAATATGTAAATTCACACCTTTCCTTTTATGACAATTTTAACAGTTGATGGATGGGAAAATATACACAGAGAAAATGGCAGTGTTCTCCATCAGGCCTTTTTGTTATTTTCTGAATGCTGGTCAATGCTGGAAATGTGAATATTAAATCTCATTAACTTTTCCAGTGAGATGACGCATCTGTCAAAAGAAAATATGAATCATTTAAAAAAATTAACTCAACAAATAATGCTTACATTTTAATAATCTCGAGTGTATGTTAGTTTTTAATAAATAAATTTTAGTAAACAAAAAACCTTATACCAGCAATATTATTAAATCATTACAATTATATTTTTGCTTTATAGTGTCCATTATAGACATTGTCTTAATGAGAAAATGTTTCAAGGAAAGTAATTCTTTTATTCCTTGTTGAAAGAATCTTGGACTCTTGAGGAAAAGAATTCTGCTTTTAATGGCTTTTGCAACAAGAAAATGTTTCACTTATATGATTAAAGGAAAATGAAGATATATTAAATCCATCCCATAGAGACTGAGGTAAATCTATTTTATACAGACTGATAAATCCATCCCATAGGAACCGAGGTAAATCTATTTTATGGACTGAGGTAAATCTATTTTATACAGAGTGATAAATCCATCCCATAGAGACTGAGGTAAAACTATTTTATACAGACAGATAAATCCAACTCCTAGGAACTGAGGTAAATTTATTTTCTACAGACTGATAAATCCATCCCATAGGGACTGAGGTAAATTATCTTGACCAAACAATCCAATCCTTTTTTCTTTTTTTTACAGTCTCGGTTCATATTTGTTGTTCTAAAGAATGACACATTTTATTGACCAAATCCATCCTGTAAAGACTAAGGTAAATCCATTCTATATAGACAGTGAGAAATTCATCCCATAGAGAATGAGGTAAATCCATCCCATAGAGACTGAGGTCAATTATCTTGAGAAAACAATCCAATCTTTTTTTCTTTTTTTTTTTACAGTCTCAGTTCATATTTGTTCCGAAGTATGACAAATCAGGTTATTTTTTGAAGCATATTTTCACTTTTTACACTAGAGATCTGCTATGATGCTTTTGCCTTATTCTAAGACTGAATTTTTTTTTACAGTTTATCAACCTTCTGCAGGTTGTTAAAAGCCAGAAAATATTTTTAGTTTTTAAGAATTTTTTGATTTACTGATACAAATCCAATTATTTAACCCATAGCTGGGGTGTGTGGAAAAGAAATGGATTCAAACCTTTCCTACAGGTATTTGCACGTAAGTGAATAAACCTAACTGGAATTAGAACTTTCCAATTCCAAGCCATTATTACATCACCCACACTTCCAAGCTTACAGCACCTGGTATTCCCAGGTGGTCAGCCATCCTGGTATTGACTAAGTTCAATGTTATTTAACTTCAGTGTTCATATGAGAACTGATGTTTAATTGTGATATGGCTTATTCTAAGACCTAATGAAATTTATTGTAACCCTTAGACTATTCACCAGAACCTTCTGAAGGTGAAGATTTGGCTTTGATGTTGAAAAAGAAGACACATGATTTGTTTAAAATCTCACCCTTCCAGCAAGGAAGAAAGAATGATATCATAAAAAGATTTTGTTAATTACAGGGTACGATGGGTAAATTGTCACCATTTTATGTTTTTCATTTTGTGCATATGCGCTGTTTGTGTTTGATTTTCCCAACTACACAGTATAGTAGGGTCAGTTGGGCAAAGCCTATAAGAAAATTGGCATTCACACCAGTAGCTCCAATACAAATATTTCAGAGTATTTAGGTGTCAATCTGAGGACAGTGCAGAGGATTTGGAAAGAGTCTAATGAATATGAAAATACGGCGGCTCAGGAAACTTACTCGTTCTGATAAGAAAAGAACTCCCAAATTTGTTAGTGAGGGCCTCAGACTCAACACAGAGGCCTACATCAAGTACATCAAGTGGTGGTGTTACCCTGGGTCAAGAGGGTGGCTGCTGGAAGACTCTATGTTTGGCAACAGGACTCTCCACCAAAACCACACAAGTAGGAGAACCCAGTCATGGCTGTTAGACAATTTCTGCAACCATATCACCCTTTACATCTCGCCATCTAACTCCCCAGACTGCAACACCCTTGATTATTATGTGTGGGATACAGTTGAGCAAGAGACCAAAGAAAAAACTCCTTGTAACACCAAAAAGGAACTGAGGGCAAAGATTATGGCAGCATTCGCCAATTTACACAAGGAGACCGTCCAGAAGAGATGCAGGAGATTCTGAAGTCGTCCGGAGGCCGTTGTTGAAGCCAATGGCGATTTTATTGAATAAATTTACTCTTTAGTATTTCAAGATATTTTTGTGTATTTTGGTGAATATATATGAAAAATGAGATGTCAGCATTATTTTCATTTTGCATAATTTCGACAATTTATCCATCGCATCCTCCATCCACATGTACGTGTATATTTTTCAGTAACTTTTTAATCTATCAAACTTATTTCCCTTAACCTGGTGACGCTGGGTGACAGTGTCTTTATGTTAATGGTAGACATTTTATTTTGATTTTTTTTCAAAACCAGATAAAAAGACTGACTCATTAAAAATGTCTTTTCATGCTTTGCAACTCTGTTCTCTTGCTAATTCCTTTTGCTTGTATATTAGGCAAGCACCCGCTATTCTCTAGACATCATTCTGTTACCAACATCAGTTATGTGCCATGCATGATACACACTTAGGCGATCATGTATCTTTCGATACATGATTGACAAGGCAGATTTTTTCCCACAGTTGGTTGTCATTACTTTCTGCTTGAAACCAGTTGCCATCCAAGGCTATAGAACCTGGTCTGTCCTGCTATTTACCCATAACTGGAGGGAGAAGAAGACGATTCATACCTTTACTAAGTAATGTCATCATTTTTTTTTTTTTTTTTGAGTTTATCTAGAATTCTTAATGTTTTCTGTTTGGTGGGGATAAGGGATGTTGTGGAGAGTCATGATCCTCAACTTCTGAAGGAACATGGTAGTGAGCAGAAGAAGAGGAATTGGCAGTCAGTTATGTGCCATGCATGATACATGCTTAGGTGATCATGTATCTTTCGAGGCGGATTTTTTCCCGTAGTAGGTTGCCATCACTTTCTGCAGTAGACCAGTTGTCATCCAAGGCTATACAACTCGGTTTGTCCTGCTATTTAGCCATAGCTTAGGGGTGGGGGAGAAAAGGATTGATACTTTTCCCAAGCACGTAAATGAATGTAATAGATTAGACTAGAATTGTTGAGATTAATATTCAAATTTCCAGGAGGTGAAAGTGAAAAAAAATGATTTAATGAAAGTGTACTATAACAAGAATTGACAATAACATACATTTAAAGATATACCTTCTAATAATAATAGTAAGGACCTCACAAAATATCAACTTTATATATGTTATTATTTTTAAAAACATAGGTAAATTAATTAATAACATCATGCTGGACAATATTTCTCCCTAGAATCTATTTAACATATTTATACATCAACCATCTGCCCTTGCTTTGAATATTGCTGCCACGTCTAGTCTGGTACTCTTGGTATATATTTAGATATTCTTGATAAAATCCAAAGAATAATCTGCAATGTTATTTTTCGTTAAAAATCTGGGTTTTTTTTTAGTCAGCAAAATTGACAGTTAATCAATCATGTCAACCATTTTTTCCGTTTTATAAAAAAAAAATGAAAATCTCAGTTTGAAAATCTTTTAAAAATCAATTATAATTTTTTCAGAACTTATTTTAAGAAAATCAGAAATTATAATGTTTATTTAAGATATTTTGAAACAAGCTTAACTTAGCTTCTACGCCGAAAAGATGTAGTTTGAAAATAAATCAAAGCAGGTCATAACCTTTCATGTCACTTGACAGGTGATGAATGACATATTGGCAGATTACATGAGGATAATTTGTTCTACGGAAGGAGAAAAGTGAAATTATTTAGATTTAAGTGAACAAATTATTTACCTTGTTATTTTTAAGGAAAACTTTCAGCGCTCTAATTTTTTTTTTGGACTTAGCTTTCACCTTTACATTTATGATGCTTTATGGAAAATATATTATAAAGAAATTAAAATAAGACTGTTAAGAGTGAGATTAAATTTCATAAGAAAGGTATCTAATTAATTTATAGGTACCTTTCTTATGAAATTTTATCAAAAGTGTACATAAAATACCAATTTAAATTTCATAAGATGATACTGATACTTGTAGGTACCCTTCTCAGTTAAAATTGAAAAATTAAATTAACTTCTCCACACATGTTTCTCAAAAGGACATTTACGAAACTGAATGCAGCTTTTAACTAATTTTATAATATTTCAACAAATTTAAAAATCTATTACAATTCAAGAAATAACAAATTAAAAATTAGTATTAAAAATTCAGTATTTAAGTTAAATACTAGATTGAAACTCAATCCACATGACATTTTTTTTATTGCACGCATGATACTTCCAAACTTCTGTAGATTTGATTTGCAGTCATATTATTGACACAAATTATATTTTTTTATATACTGGTATTTGTTAGTTTGTAAGAAGGTTTGGAAATTATAATCTGTAAATATATATCTACCTAATAACAACATTCGTTAAATTTTACAAACTTTTCCCTAATTTTAGAAGAAGAATTAACAACATAATGTAAAAATAATAAAATAAACAGAAATAACAAATAATTGTTTTAAAAATTCATTTTTCATCGAAATATCTTTTTGCTTTCAGACAATATTGCCCATATTCATTAAAATAAATAAAAGCAATTAAAAGCTTTCGAAATTAAATAATATTTTTGTTTTATTGAGTTTTGTATGTTACAATTCAGAGATGATTTAAAAAAAAAAAAAAAACATATGGTTTCCTCAAAGCTTTTAACTAATATAATCACTAATCTTCCCAAAATTGAAATTATAGAGTTTTCGTACAATTAGTTATGCAGGGGGGAAATACATATGAAAAAAAAAAAAATTTTGCCATGACTTTAAAAAAGGAAAACATATTTGTAATAAGTTCCATCATTTATGAATAGTTTCTGAAAGTTTCATTAACATCTGACAATTATTTTTTTCCAGATTAATGTCTGTCACACACATAAAAAAAGTGCTAAAATTTCATAGTTCCGATGATACAAAGAGAAAGAAGGTTTTTTTTTTTTTTTTGTTTAATCAAAATTTAGAATGTTCTAAAAAGAAGGAAAAATTTTTTTTAAATAATTAAAAAAAAACACTTCAATCTTTCCTCTTACTAATAACATAAACATTTAGAGGATAAAATTTTGTTTTCGTCAAGATTGGCGTCTTTTTCATCATATGCTTTGTTTTTAGTGATCTCATGAAGGGTCCTAAATATACTGGTGAATTACAGGACAAAAATAGATTTTTTTCGATTTTAGTTTATTTCAGGAGATGAACAAATCTTTATTTGTTATTTTCGAATTAAGTATACGTTTTTTTTTTACACCTAAATTAAATACTACTATTCAGCAAATTTTATTACATACTAGCAGTAGAGCCCGGTGTTGCCCGGGGATGTAACAGTAAGAGATAGATCAAGTATTGACCATCATAAAGACTGAAAAATAAAATTGACAAATATTATTGTTTAAGGTTGACGGACACTCATGTCTTAATTAGTTTTTTTTGTTTGTTTTTTTTTTCTGAATTGGTCAAACTCAAACAAAACATTGTTTTCAATCGTTATGAGTCTACCGATTGAATAGAATTTTATTATAAACAATTGCCTTGTAAATGGAATTTTTAAAGCATTCTGAATGTAAAAATAAAAAAAAAAAAAGTGTACAAGACAATAAGAAACACTACCTGCCAAAATAAAAAAGTGAAGTTTTGTTGAAATCGGTTTAAAAAATGTAGAAATCCCATCCCATATAAACGAACACACACAAACAACGTGGGTTTTATAAGTATAACTTGATATGAGTTGTCTCCCTTTCATTCTGGCGATAGTGATGCCTCTTAATCATGTTTTTCAAATTGATTTCATTAAAAACAATTGTGTTTTTTCCAATTTTTGGTGCTGTCAGAACCACCGCAAAGGTAATTTTATGTAGCCCTGTGAAGTTTTGTTGAAATCGTATGAAAATGTAGGAAATCCGATCCAATATATAAACGAACGACACACACACAACCTGGGTTTTTTATGATTTAGCGCGGGGCAAAATCAAATTACCCATGAATAAATGCTGAAAATTAAAAAAAAAATCGAACAATTCACTGACTTTTTGTATCTTTTTTTCCCTTGTGCTGCCGAAAGTGGACATAATTTTGGCTTGTACCTATTATTATTTGATCAAATTATCGGATATTCTTACCTTTTTTTTTCTTCAGGTGTAGAATTCTACTGAGAAAGAGAAAGTCGATGAAAGAAAGCTGTAGCAAATAGTCGCGATAGAGGGCTGGAGAACAGATCGGTCAAAAAAATGTGGAAGTAATAAACTAAACAGAAACTGAAACATCAAAAACAAATTTGTCCGGAAGATATAAATTCAGTCATTTTCCATTTTTGTTGATTACTTTGCATTATTTTTTTAGTGAATCTACACAATTTCTAAATTTTTCCATCAATTCCGTATAAAAATTTTAAAAAATTATTAAAAACACTGATACAAAGGAAGAATTATTGAAGGGAAAAACACGACACAAACGACGAAAGAGAAAAATGGATACCGCTAAGCGGTGTTGGCTAACAATTGGTTCCTTGTGTAACAAATGTACGAAATTTGCCATGAAAAAATAAGGATTAATTATAAGTTTATAGTTATTATATATATATATATATATATATATATATATATATATATATATATATATAATCTCAACTACAAATATATATATATATTATTTTCAACTACAAATATATATATATATATATATATATATATATATATATATATAGTTAAATTCCCAGATGAATTCTGTGGACAAGACAGATTGGTATCAAATGACAATTGGAAAAAAATCATACATTTTGCCGACGCGTTTCGTCTTCCGACTTTTTCAAGGCAAAAATGAAATCGAAATGTTTTTGTTGTTATAGTTACATTAAAATTCAAAATTAACCAGAAAAAAGGCTTAGACACAAGCGTCTATCTTTTTAATTTTAAATTTTAATGTAACTATAACAACAAAAACATTTCGAACTTCAAATGATTTAATAGAATAAAAGACAGTGAATTCTATATAGTGTTTTTTCGAGATTAGCATGATCAAAAGAAATTCACGGATTTGGACGAAAAAAAAAAAAAAAGACCCCAGAATGACGTCAAAATCCGCGAAAATTTTTCCTCGAAAATCTATAATCTTTTAATCGTCATTTGTGTTTATTTTAATTTGTAACGTATATACGCATTCCAAAAGCTGATCAGATTATTGCGAGACAGGAGGATTTCTTTGGTAACGAAGAAAAGATTACCGAGCTGTTACGTGACATCTGTCCTTCTTTACGGCAGCGAATGTCGGACGATTTCCTCAAAGGTGAAGACGACTCGAAGCGACGGAGGAGATGTGGTTCTACAGAAGGATGCTGAGGATATCATGGACCAAGCGTGTGGGCAACGATGAGGTCTTAGAGAGGATGCAAACAAGGAGGAAATATATACTTAACATCAGGAAGAGGCAGCTGAAGTTTCTGGGACACATAAAGAGGAAGGAGGGCCTGGAGAATCTGATACTCACGGGTCGAATAGAGAGAAAGAGAGACAAAGGAAAACAACGCATGGCATACCTAGCGGACAAGTGAACTGGGGGTCTGGGATGGCAGAGGGAAGGAACGTTGAGAGTTGCAAGGGATAGATGGAGGTGGAGAGCCATGATCACCTAAGTCCTGAAAGGACAGAGCACATAGAAAGAAAAAAAAAAGGCAAATGCTGATAAGATAGCGAGGGTCACAAAGCATTGCCCGGGCATTTAATCAGATATTCCACATATTCCATCTCTTCTAAAAGTTTGCCAAGTGCCTGCAGGCCTCGGGAGACACATGTTTGTCCAGAGAAGTTAAGCACTTCTTTATATTATTGATCCCTGTTTTCTCGTCCACGGCGAGAAAGCTCACCATCAGTCCGTTTAAAAACCAAGAAAAGTTCTTAGTTATGGATGTTTTATTTTCGTTTATTTCTTTCTATATTTCAGACCATTTCTCTGAAAATTGAAATGTCCGATGCTTGAGTATTTTTGAGCTTCGTAATGTGTTATCAACAAACACAGCAAGAAATCTGTATAAAGGTAGCATTGTGGGGAATTAACTCACATCACAGCAGCAGAAATTAACCTCGTGTCCACGGCGATAAAAGGATACTTGACAGGAAATAAAACGTACACAAATAACAGGAAAAGCATGGTAAAATGTATGTTAATTTTATACAATTTATTTATATTTTTCTTGGGTTTATTGGTGTGTGTATTTTTTAGGTTACAATTGTTTCATGGTACATGTTATAAAAGGGAGAATTTACTCCACAGTATTACAAGCCATATCACTGAAAGAAGTCCGACACGTGTTGCCCGTATCAAGGTTCGTGGTGAAGAGATTGAATTTAGCGTTTTTGGAAGGATGTCCGTATTTCCGGTAAGAACAGTTTTTGTGGTATACTGGGAGTATTTTTATTATTTTTAATTTTTTATTTAAATTTATTTTATACAACGTTTTTATGTTATTGTTTATTATTTTATAATTTTCATTATTATTATTATTTTATTAATAATAATAATAATAATAATAATAATAATAATATCCCTACAGTATTCATTACAAATTTTATTGTAACATAATTATGTACAATAAGGGATTATATGTAATATAGGTGAGCAATTCAATTAGAAAAATTGAAAATAAATACAATGTATCTTAATGCAAATTAGAGACATGTCATAATAGATCGTTCCATCTCAAATAAATCAACAAAATTTTGCGGTAATTTTTAACATTAACTTGATAAAAAGTTGAATAATTTTAACGCATTCAATATTATGGATTAAAAAAAAAATAGTGTATTTTATATAGTGTATCTTCGAGACTTCTCATGAGCACCCCCCCCAAAAAAAAACAAATTCACAGATTTGGACAAAAGAAAGGCTCCCGGAATGACTTCCAAATTCGAGAAAAATTTTTTTAATCCCTTAATAGTCAGTTGTGCGCAGTTTAATTTGTAACGCGTATAAATGTAGGTAGAACAAAACAAATGTTGACAAGGTAGTGAGAGCCACAAAGCACTGCCCAGGGGCACTCACTCAGACCCCGGGGATTACGGGCCGGTCTTGATTTCACCCCAAGCAAGGCAATAAAAACCATTAGGATACAATAGATTTGTATCTAAATACAAAGACATAAATAGATCATTCTATCTTAAATAAAATAACACTTAAAAATACACACGTACATGTTTGTGTGGGCCTAAAAGCTGAAAGCGTGGTGGGGAGAGCGTTTTAGAAACATCAATATTTGCATTTAAAATGATAACGTACAATAAAAATTGATTAAAAACTAGTTATGTGAAAAAGGAAGTTTAATAATTGCCGATAAAACTGATGCTAAAAAAAACAAAAAAACTAGAAGCCATAGGTATAAGGTGTTCCAATAACTTGGATCGATTTTAAATGTGAATAAAGTTTAAGCGTCTAACGATTTTTTTTTTCTTCTTTCAGATTTAGCAACTTAAGACTTTGGCAGTTTCAACCATAAAAAGATAAATTGTCGAAGCCTATTACGAAAATGGACGTTCAAATTTATAAATATACGCTCCAATGATTCCGTTAGCAAAAAATGCACACCAAATAGTGACCTTTTGTGGATGCAGTGGCTTTTCAATAATCTTCCTTGGATTTTCATCGGCCCAAATGCGACAATTCTGCTTTGTAATGAATTCACCAAGATGAAAAATGGGTTACATCCCTAAAGAGGATTTTTTTTACGAAAAATCTTCATCGGCTTCTCTTTGCTCGTGTACCCAATTCACGAATGTACGGCACTCCAGATGGTCAGCAAGTTTCAGTTCTTGCGCCGATTGAATTTTGTAAGCGTGTAGAGACAAATCTTTTGTCAAAATTCGATGTAACGTTGTTGTGGAGAGATTCAATTTCTGCGCGCGATGACGAATAGTGGTGTCTGGATTTTCGGCCACATTCTCGTGCACTGCAGCAATGTTTTCAGCTGAAGGGCGTAAACGAGCACGCATTGGTGTTTTCACAGCTGCCACCGACCCAGTTAGTTTGAATTTACGAACAATTTTTCCAATTGCATTCTCGGTTGGTCGATTAAGTTGACCAAAAAAAAAGGCGAACTGCGCAAAATGCATTTCTGTTTGAACGTCCATTTTCGTAATAGGCTTCGATAACGTTGTTTGTTAATCTTTCCATGGTTGAAATTGCCAAAGACTTAAGCTGTTAAATCTGAAAGAAAAAGAAAAAAATAAAGCATTAAACACTTAAACTTAATTCACATTTAAAATCGATCCAAGTTCTTGGAACAGCCTATATAAATAGCCTTAATACAAAGACGAAATGTCATAAGTAAAAATAGAAAAGGGAGAATGGATAAATAGTCGGACAAATTAAGCCCTATAGCCTTGGTTGGCAACCAGTCTAAAAGAATACTCTGAATTCAAAACCAGCCTGAAGAAGCTTGAGCTCCGTCAAGTTGACTTGCCAATGAAACGCCACTGCTGCTATGGCCGCAGTAGGTGTTATGCCCCTACGACCCTCAACGGATACGGGATTCGTGATCGTGATGTTTTTATGAATGTTCTGAGTCGGCATTTTTCATACATGATACTTCCAGCATGATATGAACTTTGTTTATTACGATTTGCATTTATCAATCTTACTTTTTGAAGTTAACTTAAAAATTAACGATCTGTTTAATCTTTCAAAACTTTCCACACCAAGCAAGGCGATAAAGCCACTAAGACGCATGGGGGTTACTGAGTGTCAAAAAGAGTGAGAAGACTTTCGTGAGAAGAAATGACAATACAGTGAGGAAAATAAATATTTCATCCCCTGCTGATTTTCTGAGTTTGCCACCTTACAAAAATGGGAACGGTCTATAATTTGCATGGTAGGTCCGTTTTAAAAATGAGAGATAGAATATAAATTAAAAAAAATATATAGAAAATCACATTATACTAATTTTTGAACATTTATTTCTTTTTTATTGAAAAAAATAAATATTTTACCCCCTACCAACCAGCAATGATTCAGGCCCCACAGACCGGTTATGTGACCAGGAGGCATATAGACTAGTCCTATTACCCAATTATTACTCCTAATCAAGTACTCATTACCTATATAAAAGACACTAATTCACAGAGTCCTTCAGTGAATCAGAATCTAATCTCTCCACAATGGGCAAGACGAAAGAATTGTCTAAGGGCATCCGGGACAAAATTGTATATCTGCACAAGACTGGAATGGGCTACAAGACGATTGGCAAGCAGCTAGGTGAGAAGGAGTTAACTGCTGGTGCAATAATAAGAAAATGGATGAAACACCAATTGTCTCTCTCGGTCTGGAGCTCCACGCAAGATCTCCTAATGTGGAGTCAACCTGATGATGAGAAACGTGAGGAAAACCCAAAACTACGCGGCAAAAGCTTGTTGATGATTTCAAGGCAGCTGAGACCACAGTCACCAAGATGACCATTAGTAACACACTACGTCGTAGCGGACTGAAATCATGTAGTGCCCACAAGGTACCCCTACCCAAGAAGGCACATGTACAGGCCCGTCAAAAGTTTGCAAATGAGCACCTGGATGATTCAGAGGAGGGTTGGGAGAAAGTGCTACGGTCAGACGAGACTAAAATTGAGTTTGGGGCATCAACTCGACTCTCCTTGTTTGGAGGAAAAAATGTTAACTTGGACCCCATCCCAACCATAAGCATGGTGGTGGAAACATTATGCTTTGGGGCTGTTTCTCTGATAAGGGGACAGCGCGACTACACCAGGTTGAGGGAAAGATGGATGGGACCAAGTACAAGAAAATCTTGAGTAAAAACCTCCTTGCCTCAGCCAGGACACTGAAGATGGTTCGTGGATGGGTGTTCCAGTATGACAATGACCCAAAGCATACGGCTAAGGCAACAAAGGAGTGGCTCAAGAAGAAGCACGTTAAGGTAATGGGTGGCCTAGTCAGTCTCCGGACCTTAATCCTTTAGAGAATCTGTGGAGGGAACTGAAGCTTAAAGTTGTCTAACGACAACCTACAAAACTTAAGGATTTGGAGAGGATCTGCAAAAAGGAGTGGGCCAAAAATCTTCCCACCCGCGGGGATCAGTAAAAACTTGATAACCAACTACAGGAAACGTCTGACTGCTGTGCTTGGCAACAAAGGTTTCTTCACCAAATACTGCGTTATGTTTTGCTATGGCGTGAAATACTTATTTTTTCAATAATAAAAAAATAATAAATGTTCAATAATTAATATAATGTGATTATTTAGATTGTTTTTTTTTATATTCTATCTCTCACTTTCAAGATGGACCTACCCTGAAAATTATTGACCATTCCTATTTTTGTAAGGTGGCAAACTCAGAAAATCAGCAGGGGATGAAATACTTATTTTCTCCAGTATAAAAGAAAAGAACTGCAAGTAAAAACGCAAATATTCTTCAGATAGTTCAATTATATAAAAAAACAGAAACAGATGCATTCAATTAACAAACTGCATTTCTGTGATGTCTGTAGATATGTATGTTTAGACTATACAAATCTCAAAGGACATACGGGATTGCACACAGGAGAGAAACGATACTTTGTGACACGTGTGAATATGTGTGTGCTGTCAGCTCAGCATTAAAAACACACATGCGAACACACACTGGAGAAAAAAACATACTGTAATGTTTGTGGGTATGCCTCACCAACAAGCTCAGCTTTTTAAAAAAAAAACTTCAAAACTCAAATTTCAAAATCCACACGACAACACACAATAGAGAGAAAACATACTCTTGAAAAATTTGCCGTTATACATTTTCTCTTAGCTCAGCTTTAAAAAGTCACACGCGAACACATACTGGAGTGAAACCATATTCTTATGAAATTTGTGGATACGCATGTTCACAGAATTGCTCCTTGAAAAGACATGTGGATACATGCTGTAAAGAAATCATGTTCTTGTGAAATTTGTGGATATGTATGGTCCCAGTCCTCAGCTTAGAAAAGACACATGCAAACATATGTTGGAAAGAAATAGTGCTATTGTGAGTCTTGTCGGTATGTCTGTTCCCAGAATTCAGATTAAAAAAAAAAAAAACTTACGTGAACACACTGGTGAGAAACCGCACTCTTGTGAAATTTGTGGATGTGCATGTTCACAGATCTCAAATTTAAAACAACACCAGCGGACACACATAGGAAAGTAATTCACCATTTGCGATTTTTTTTTAAACTACAGGCAAGTCCCCTTGAAGGCATGAAACTCAGATACACTATAAGACGAAGGGGGTAGTACCAAAATCCAAGGTTTAATACTATGGGGGTGTCTGTTAAAATTTGGAAAGTATGTGAAATTTTTGAAAGTATATTCATGCATGCTAATATACCAAAAACCTTTCGCGTTTTTAATTTTTGTTTATTAATCAAAATAATCTTTTGGCATGGGTGGAGGCCTCTGGCTCTGGATAGAGGTAGTACCTTCTGGCACGCTGCATCTTCGGGCATCGCTCGTCCCCAACCATCTCCTAAATCTCTCACGTGATGGCACCAAGTTCCTATGCCCCAGTAAACCGTTTCAGCTGGCAGGCTGAACTCGCATGAGTGAAGTGGACCTCCTCGACACAGGTCGCCGTCCAGGACGGAAGGGTTACTGATATGAACGGCCGCGTGTTCCCGACTAAAACGAGCCACCTGAGGGACATCGGCTGTAATCTAACCTAAGAGGGATGGGTCCCGCCAGATTAAAACGTCTAAAACATATGGTGAGCACACCGATAAACCATTCGCATAGACCCAGGCCCTGACACATGACCGCGATAGGTGGGTGGAGGTAGGCAGCTTAGCACACCGGCGCCCCAACGACTCTTTCCGCAGTCAAGGGCGAAATAATAATAATAATAATAAAGGAAACAAAACAAAGAAAATTACTTGGATGAAACTACGAGGGTCGGCTGAAAAGTTCGAAGGCTGACCAAGATATAAATGGAAGTAGACACACCAGTCGGTAGACTAAAAGACATGCAAGTGTACCAGAATACCACGCTTAGGCGATCATGTATCTTTCGATACATGACTGGCGAGGCAGATTTTTTCGCGTATCAGGTTGCCATTTCTTTCTGGGGTAGACCATTTGCCATCCAAGGCTATAGAACCAGGTCTGTCCTGCTATTTACCCATAGCTAGAGAGAGAAGAAGAGGATTCATACCTTTCCCAAGGGTATTAGCGCGTAAGGATGTTGTGGAGAGCCGTGATCCTCAGCTTTCTGAAGTGACGCGACAGAGAGAAGATTGTAGCAAATGTAGTAAGAGTAATAAGTCATGATTTTTTTTATCGAGTTTTCTAGTATTCTTAATGTATTCCGTTTGGGAATGTTGTGGAGAGTCATGATCCTCAACCTCTGAAGAGACACGGTAGAGAGCAGAAGAAGAGGAATAGTCAGTCAGTCACTTATGTGACATGTGTGATACGCGCTTAGGCGATCATGTATCTTTCGATACATGACTGACGAGGCAGATTTTTTTCCCGCAGTAGGTTGCCATTTCTTTCTGCGGTAGACCAGTTGCCATCATAGAACCCGGTCTGTCCTGCTATTTAGCCATAGATAGCTGGGAAAGAAGAAGAGGATCCATACCTTTCCAAATAGTATTAGCACGTAAGGAGGAACAGGAAGGGTATTGGTAAGATGTACAAAGCATAGGATGTTGTGGAGAGTCATGATCCTCAACGTCTGAAGGGACACAGTAGAGAGTAGAAGAGGGATAGTCAGTCAGTTACGTGCCATGGGTGATACATGCTTAGGCGATCACGTATCTTTCGATAAATGAGTGACGAGGCAATTTTTTTCCTGCAGTAGGTTGCCATTTCTTTCTGCAGTAAACCAGTTGCCATCCAAGACTATAGAAC
Organism: Acanthosepion pharaonis; assembly: GCA_903632075.3. Taxonomy (NCBI): domain Eukaryota; kingdom Metazoa; phylum Mollusca; class Cephalopoda; order Sepiida; family Sepiidae; genus Acanthosepion; species Acanthosepion pharaonis. Next base: position 2,071,943 of record CAHIKZ030000332.1, on the reverse strand, counting down.
CCGGTATGTCCTGCTATTTACCCATAGCTGGGGGGAGGGAGAAGAAGAGCATTCATAACTTTCCCAAGGGTATTAGCACGTAAGTGAATGTAATGAATTCGATTGGAATTCGAACTCGGCTGTATCTACTAGTATATTTATATCTTGGTCAGCTTATGAACTTTCCAGACGATCCTCGTATTGGGTGAAAAAGTAGAAAAGGTAAAAAGAGGACTCACCAATCTGGAATCATGCCTGGTACTTTTGAAGTAATTTATCTGAATTTTATCAAAATAATAGAATTTAAGCGAGTATCAGGAATTTGGTACACAGATATGTCGTCAAAATGGCTGAAACACCATTTCATACCATCATTTTAATACTCGGGTAGTTAACAAAACTTCAGAACTAAACTGACACCAATCACTGGATATGGGTACGGAACGTTACTTGGTACCCCAAGTATGAGCTTATTTGCTTAATTAGAGGATTCATTCCACCATTCACCTGTATAGTAAATATTCAAAAATATATAGTGATGAGTAAATTATATTTTGCCGGGCATTTTTCAGCCTTGATAAATTCAACATGGGTAACGTTATATAACATGAAAAGAAAAAAAAAACGATTTTATATTAAAGGAAAATTATCCGGAGGTCACTTCTTAATTTTACTGGCAACGTTGTTCTTGGTCTTACCTTATCTGATTTATATCCGAAAAAAATGTTATTTCGTCTAAAGATATATATATATATATATATATATATATATATATATATATATATATATATATATATTTATATATATATATATATATATATATATATATATATTAAAAACTATAAGAAAATACCAAAATACTCCTTGTTTGCGGGGATATTTGTATCTTATGTCTTGATCTTGGTTAAAAGTAATGTCGAGTCTGGTCAGTACTTAAATAGGTAACGGCTTGGGAATAACAGGTGCTGTAAGATTGGATGTGCGGGTGGTGTAATGGATAACGGCTTGGAATTGTTAATCGGAGAGCCGAGTTCCAATTCAGACTTGTATCACTAAACAAAAAAAGAAATCTTACTATCTAAAAAAAATTCCTGGCTTTAAATAACCTGCAGAGGTTTGATGAGCCATAGAAAACAAATCAATTATGCAATCATATATCTTATCTCGGAATGTAACCCAGTTACCAGTTATTCCCATTTAACCGCCTACTTATATATATATATATATATATATATATATATATATATACATGAATCATATATACAAAAAACAGATATATGTAATGTAAATTGAACTGCACCACATACTTTATATATATATATATATATATATATATATACACACACACACACACACACACACACACACACACACACACACATAGTGTGTATTTAGGCAGCATCTTTTCATTCATACACGTTTCATTAAATAATATAGACAAGTGTTGTATATTTATTTTATGTAAAATAGACAACACTTGTCTATATTATTTAATGAAACATTATATAGATAGATATATATATATATAGATAGATAGATAGATAGATTCATTCTTTGCAAATCTTTGAATATTTTTTCAGGTAGCATAGGTTGAAATATATTTTTCTACTCAAAATCCTTTATATCAGAATTTCCAATCGTGCACTATTTTCTGTTCAGTTGCTCGTCGCCCATCCGACAGCTGAAATCTCCCACCGGTGGGCGATATCACCCAGGTTGAAAAATTCTCGCTTAAGGGCTTGTCCCAAGTACACTAGCTGCATAATTCATGCTTGGTTTTTAATTCTGAGGCAAATGTTTTTTTTTCACTAAAACTTTCATTTCATTTCTGATATATACATGTTATTTTATGTCCAATCCTAAAACTATTGTTTCGTTGACAATATTTACAGCCATTTTCTAGGAAGAGCTGACCAGATTTGGTACAAGACTGATTTCTATAAAATTCTGATACAAAAGATTTTATTGCACCAATAAATATAGATTACATTTTCGGCAAAATTTTAACCTTTGTACCTGCAAAAAAAACCCCAAAAAACGGGGTGCCAAAAGGGCGGTTTTTCCCTTGACACCGCTATTATTTTAACTACCTTCACTCTAGCGACAATGTTTTTTGTTTTAAAAAGTAATGATTAGACTTTTAATAAACCCTAAACACATTAAAGTGAATTTATACATTTTCCTTGTTATCTGAAAATTTACAACAAAAATATTAAACACTAATTATTACCTGTCTGTATTTCTGAAATGAGGTATTGTAATTATTTACACTATATACTTTGTTCGGGCTGTTGTCCTCGTCTTTATTGTCATGTTTACGATGTTTCGGCTGTTGTACGCCCTGTCCTTCTTCAGGTGATTGAAATTTCGAGTTGAACCCTTTATTTCGTCCGCCGGAGTAGATTGTTCTAGTTCTACGTGCCATGCCTCTTCCGGATATGTCGGTATCAGTTATCTCCCTTTAACTCAACTCTCCAAGTTTTTTTGTTCACCTCAATTAAAGTGTTGTGAGTTCAATATTCTTCTTGGCTGCCCTACAACTCTTGATGACTTCCACGCCTTCAAAACGGGTCCCCTTGATGATCTCCTTGAGCTCCGAGAAAAGAAAAAATGTCACACGGAGCAAGATCAGGTGAAGAGGGAGGTTGTTCCAGTTTGGCGAGGCTCTTCTCAGCCAGGAACTGCCGGATGCTAAGGGCGTTGTGAGTAGGTGCATGGTCGTGGCGTTGTCTTGCCACAACTATCACATGTGAAAAAAAAATGAAATGGTTGCAGAAAGCTATATCATGTTATCAAGATATCATGTTAAATGATAACACAATCCGCTTATCTCACCTTCGCTGCAAGCTCTCACGGGACAGGCATTCCTGTCATTATTAAGACGGACCTCGTATAATAAAAAATATTTTTTTTATTTTTTGATAAACCCTTTTTTTTTTCTTCATTAACAGGCGAACAAATTATTGATGTATGAGGATGTGCCGAAAAGTTAATCGGCTATGAAGGAGTGCTGCTAGAGCTGTGAAATCTTGCAGGCATTAATTTCAGCTCTTCTTATTAATAACTGTATTGTTTCCTTACAGGTATGAGGATGGGCTGAAAAGTTCATAAACTGACTGAAGGAGTAAATCTTGCAGGCATTAATTTCAGCTCTTCTTATTAATAACTGTATTGTTTCCTTACAGGTATGAGGATGGGCTGAAAAGTTCATAGGCTGACTATGAAGGAGTAAATCTTGCAGGCATTAATTTCAGCTCTTCTTATTAATAACTGTATTGTTTCCTTACAGGTATGAGGATGGGCTGAAAAGTTCATAGGCTGACTATGAAGGAGTAACTCTTGCAGGCATTAATTTCAGCTCTTCTTATTAATAACTGTATTGTTTCCTTACAGGTATGAGGATGGGCTGAAAAGTTCATAACTGACTATGAAGGAGTAACTCTTGCAGGCATTAATTTCAGCTCTTCTTATTAATAACTGTATTGTTTCCTTACAGGTATGAGGATGGGCTGAAAAGTTCATAGGCTGACTATGAAGGAGTAAATCTTGCAGGCATTAATTTCAGCTCTTCTTATTAATAACTGTATTGTTTCCTTACAGGTATGAGGATGGGCTGAAAAGTTCACAGGCTGACTATGAAGGAGTGATGCTTGAGCTGTGAAATCTTTCATGCATTAATTTCAACTCTTCTTGTTAATAACGGCATAGTTTCTCTCCGCCTGACTGTTCAAAGAAGACTATTCACCCTGTTCGTCAAGAAAGTCAACAGCAGCAGATACAACGTTATCATCACTATCACTGCAATACTGGTTCCCAACGAAGTGTTTTTTTTTTTCATGTTGGGGAACAGATGACAGTCAAATCAAGAGAATAGGAAGTCAAATTCGCAGTTGCACACAGTAGCCATTGAAACCAAGGATTTGTGTGCTGGAGCCTTTTCCTGATGAAACAAAACCCTTTTCGTCAGTTTTCCTTAACATTTGGTCTTGATAGCCTTTTTAACTGCCTCAGCAAGTTGGCATCGTGCTCGCCATTGATAGTGTGGCCCTTTTGAATAAACACAATGCCTTTTACATCCCAGAAAACTGAGGCCATCATCTTTCCTGCAGATGAAATGACGTTGGCATTCTTTGGAGAAGGTGGGGGGGGTGTTTTCACTTCATGGATTGTCTCTGGACCAAATGCTCATTCTGGGTTAGAGAACTTTTTTCTTCATTATTATGCCATCCAATTATTGGTGTACCTGCACATAAGCTTATTTCCATTTCATTAAATGATAACAGTTTTTCTTATGGTAATTGCTAGATATCCACTTGATGTTTCGGCTTCTCCTCCATATCCAGTCACTTGTGCAAGTCTTTCAAGTTGATGGATTATATAAGGTCATATTGGCAAATGATCTCAAAAATGAGCTACAGTCTGGTGTTAACTGGGGCAAGAAATGGCGTGTTAATTTTAACGCCTCCAAAGCAAAACTGCTATCTTTTAATCGTCTGAGAGAACATTTTTTTTTGCCTTCCATTACTATGGCTGATGCTAAACTCCAGGAGAGTAACTCATTCTTCCGTTGACTTGAAGTAAAAGATTATATTAAATCAATGGATAGGTCTGCTCCGAGGAAAGTTAGTTCACAGTTTTGTTGAGGCAGATAATTTTCCTCATCAGAGCCGATCCTATACATTTATAAATCTACCATTCACCCATGCACTAAATATTGCTTCCATTATGCATTTAGAGGTTCTTAATAAAATCAAAAGAAGAATCTGCAATGTTATCGGTCCTAACCTGTCACTTTCTCATTGCTGTAACGTAGCTTCCCTGTGTCTTTTCTGTAAATACTTTCATGGTAAGTGTTCTGATTAGTTTTCTTCTATGGTACCTAAACTTTATGTAAAGGGTGTTCCAATAACTTGGACCGATTTTAAATGTGAATTAAATTTAAGCGTCTAATGATTTTTTTTCTTTCAGATTTGGCAGACATTTGGGCAATATTATTTGTCACACATAACTGCCATGACTTAAATAACATGGTCCAATAGAGAAATAAATAAATTTTCACCAATAACACTGATTTATTTACTGCTGACTTTGAGCCGTCTTAATGAAACATCTTTATATATAATCCGTCTTAATGAAACACCCTATATAAAATATACAAAAAGTACAATATTAATAATAAAATTTAATATATAAATTATATAGGGATTATATATAAAGAAAGGATTAACAGTATTAATCTCTTCAGCATCATAATCATAGAAATTTATTTCCAATATTAGGGTCTCATCTGCAGTCACTTTGGATATGTAATCTAATTGGCCCTGATCGTCTGCAGTCACTCTCTCACAGACGCACCGTCGCCTCTCTCTGTCTTTTCTACAAATACTTCCATGGTAACTGCTCTGACGAGCTGCTTTCACTGGTTCCCAGACTCCATGAATTCAAACGCCCTACGAGGCTGGCATCCCGCTCCCACCCTTACACCGTAGAAACTCTCAAATGTACCCGTCTCTTCTACTCCAATAGCTTCATACCTCGTACCTCTCGCCAGTGGAACACCCTCCCCAGTTACTGCTTCCCTGAAGGCTATAATCTCCAACTATTCAAATGTAATGTCAATCGACATCTCCATTTGCCTTGATCTATCCACTATCCTTCTCCTCATCCTTTTTCCTATCACTCCTATCTGCTCTCGCTCCAAATCTTCCGCAACCCCATGCATCCTAGTGGCTTCACGCCTTGCTTGGGGCATAATGTAAAAAAACAAAAAACAAAAAAAGGGTGCGTCTTCCAAGCCGCAGCGTCTTGTAAGGCAAAAAATACGGTAATAAAGGATATTTCAATAACTTGGACCGATTTTAATGCGAAGCGTCTAACGATTTTTTTTTTCTTTCAGATCTAGCGGATATTTGGGCGATATTATTTTTCATACATAATTGCCATGACTTAAATAACATGATCCAATAGAGAAATAAATAAATTTTCACCAATAACACTGATTTATTTACTGCTGACTTTGATCCGTCTTAATGAAACACCCTTTATTTAAAGTGCAGTACTATATTAGCACCACGTCTCATCATTTTAGAATTGAAATGGCTAGATGTAACAGTATGTATTCTGCTAACAGTTCCTTTTCTCGCACTTCTAGTTAGTGGAACTCTCTACCGGCTTCTTGCTTTCCGGTCAACTTTGATCTTAAAAAAAAAATTAAATGCAATGTCAATCGTTATTGTCTCGCTTCTTAATTCCTGCTCTTTTATTGTTCCCTCTCCTTAATAATATTTTCTTCTCATCATTCTCTCACATTCAGTAACCTCTTGCATCTTAGCGCCTTTATTGCCTTGTTTGGGAGTGAAATGATTAAAAAAATATTAATGGGGAAGAAATGTTTTGACAAAAGAGCTTATGTCAAAAATAAATAATTTTGATAAAATAAACACATTTTTCTTATTATTAGGCTCTACAATTACTAATGTACCTGCATATGAACTTATTTCCACTTCATTAGATTTTCTTATGGTAGCTGCTAGGTATCCAACTGATGTTTCGGCTTCTCCTTCGTATCCAGTCACTTGAGCAAATCTTTCAAGTTGATGGATTATATAAGATATAATTATGCATACCATGATTTGTTGTTTCCGCTTGTATATTTTTAATATTTAATATCAAGTTGTACAATTTTTTTTAATTTAATTGACCCATAAAAAGGGGAATAAAGCCGATTGAAACGCTTCATAGTTCTTCACTTCAATTCACAAACTGCAGTTGTATTACAAAACGAGTTTCAATGCTTGACAAGAAAAATGGATGAACACTTGTATCACTAAATCATTACCTCAAAAAAAAAAAAAAAAAAAAAATTCTTACCATGAAAAAATATTTTCTGGCTTTAAATAACTAGCAAAAGGTTCATAAGCCATAAAAATGTTTTTGAAGTTTGATCAGATTCCACAAAGTGGACCAGGCCGAGAACTTTTCAACACCACCTTGCAAATAAAAAAAAATATCCATCACGATATTTGGCAAACTTGGGGTATGTAGTTCTATTCTTTTCTGAAGAATTTCTATTGATTTTTTTAAAAACACAAAAATTAACTGCATATCTACTTAATTGCCGATTGACTGATTTTGTTACGGCTTATGAACCATTTGCAGGTTATTTAAAGCCAGAAATTTTTTTTTTTAGATTGTAAGAATTTGTTTTTAAGAGATAATAATGAATTACGAATAGAAATTCTACAAATTAACCCATAGCTGGCGAGGAGACGATATTTACACGTAAGTGAATATAACGAGCCTAATTGGAATTGGAACTCGGCTCTCGGAGTTGCAGAAAGTGAGAGAGAGAGAGAGAGAGAGAGAGAGAGATACAGAGAATAGATTTCAGCAGGTTTTAAGCAAGGACTTGCCATCACGTGCTTGTCCATCTTATTCTGCTAAAAGTTTTAATGCCATTAACTGTCTTCGGGAAATTTATACACACAAGAAAATCACAAAGAGACGTTTTAAGCTAAAACCAATACAACATACAAATATTAAGACGAACCAAAAATATGAGTTTACTAATATCATTTATTTAGAAAAAAAAAAAACATTTACCATATTTAGTAACATAAATTTCACAACAAATTTAGCACAAAGAAAAGGATAGATGTATTATCCAGGGTAAATGAAAAGTAATTCACTATTTTATGTATGAGTGGCCAGCTAGGAATCCTGACTTAACACCCTGTGATTTTTTTTCTTTGGGGTTCGTTAAAAGAGCAAGTCTATTATACCAAGCCAAGAAGTTGAAGGACGAATACAAGAAGTTATGTCTTCCATACCACAAGAGTTCCTGGTGAAATCACTTGACACGATTCCTGGGTGGCCCGAGAATCTGGTAGCAAAACCTGGTACCCATATCAAATTTTAAATAAAACCTCACGCTAAACGCTTTCCTCTCATATCCATTCCTTGTAAAAATGATAGTTAATAAATAAATTATAAGTATTTTAAAATGGGGAGTTACTTTTCAATCACCCTGTACATGAAGGAAACAATTTTGGTTGTAATTGAATGTAAGTGGCATCTCATATTAGCATCAAAATGGAGTCATTTGAAATTACATGAGGACATTATTTTTTTTTAATCATTTCGCTCCAAACAAGGCAATAAAGCCACTAAGACACAAGGTGTTCTGTTACAACAGTACAGAAACTATATTGTTTTATTTCCCCTTTGTTTGTCCCTTTTTTTTTTAGTTGAGATACTTTTTATATTGGTCACCGTTTTCATCACTTCCAGTGAGCCCTTATCCCGGGGAAACCCTCACAATAAAGGCATGACACCGAGTACATAGTTGGTAATTTTATCCTCCTGATCTCACCCCAAAAGTTAACCATCATTTGTAGCTTTTGATAACTTACTCTCTAATTTTTCCTATTTTATTTCCATGTTATTATTTGAACATTTTGTTTAAAGTGACCATATTTTATACGTTTGGGTTACATGTAGTAAGAAAAGCGAGGGTCCCAACAAGCATGCACCGGAAATGCAGTAAAAAAAAAAACCCAGAGGGCCAGGATTTTTCATAATAGATGACGAGGCAGAGATATGTGCAACACTTATATAAGAAATAAATATTGTTAAACATTAAATATCGACTTTAGGTATTGTTCAATAACTACGAAACCTAAAATGGTGGAAGCAGTCAAACTACATGTCACACCAAAGAAATACTAAACGATCAAATCTTAGAGAAAAAAAAAAAATGGCGAACGCTACACCCATGAATTTTTACCAAAGAATGGTTTGGGAAACTGTAGCAATATCACGGAACTATTTCCCTACGCATAACCAGTGTAACACCTTGGCGTAGGGATACTATAAAAACACACATGCTCAACAACATTGGGCCTAACACAGCGTAAAAAAAACCTCCCTGGAGGGATTTCTAATGCAGGATTATTATCTCTCAGTTCCGTCTCTTGTCTTTGGGCAGAGTGCGCTCAGGGGCTTCTCTGTCAAAGGAGAGGGGCAACTGAGAAAATTATACTGAGGTGCCCAGCCCTGGGGAACAGCTGCCCGAGGCCACACCCTCTCATTGCACCAGAGGGAGGGATCGGTGCCCGCACCGAGGCCAGCGCAACCGACGGTTGCGGGGAAATGAGGACAATTTTTGTCCTTGTCCCGAGCGTACGCACTCGGGTCCCCACCTAAAAAAGACCTTGTGTCACATCTCGTCCAAGTTGGAGGGGGGGAGTTAATACCGTATTGGGCCTCCACTCGTAAACTCACTGTCTTGCTATTGTATATACCTTATTGTTAATAAAAGCTCATTAAGTTATCACTTGTAATTAGCACGATAATATAACACATCCAACTTTACAGAAGCCGACAACATCATTGAAACATTTAAGAGACAAAAATGCGATCTGACATTTAAAAGTTTCCCCAAGAGAACAACAGCCGAAAAAAATGTTAGCTATGCACTGCTATGGATCAGCGAAAAAGGTCTGTATTTTATACAGTTCATGTGATCTCATTGTTCAAGATCGTAGCAGGCCAGACAAAATATTTAAAAAATTCAGCACACACCTTAAACCACGTTCAAACCACAGAATACACATTTATAGTAGAAAGCCATCACTGCCGATTAGAGCCAATTCATAAAAAGAACCTACCCAAGGTTCCAGCCAGAGTACAACGACTACTCGTCCGACTACAAGCATACGACTTGACTCTGACCTATAGACCAGGGAAAAAAATGGCGATAACTGGTACCCTGTCGTACCTATCTGGAAATGATAAATGCGAAATAAAAGATATGTGTATCAAAATTGTTATTGTTAGCGTCACCAACGATAAATTCGAACAGATCAGAGAAGAGACCAGTAAAGATCAAAAATTATAAATTCTCTCACAAGTTACGTAAGGGTGGCTAGAAAAAACAAAACTGGATATATCCAGCAATACTGGTCTATCAGAGATGACATATTAGAAAATGATGTCTTGTTGGCTGGATCAAGTATAATAATACCCCAAACATTACAAGCAGGAATCCTCCAGAAAAATACACCAAGGCCACATGGACACAGAAAAATGCAAACTGAAGGCAAAATCTGCAGTTTATTCGATCAGCATATGCAAAGACATAGAAAACAGTCCCAAAATGTCACATATGCCAGAAATACCAGAATACACAACAAAAAGAAGAAATTAAATATCCCCTGACATACTAAGTAGACTTTGGCACACAGTAGACACAGACCTGTTTATAATAGGCCAAGAATGGTATCTAGTCATTGTCTGCTACTATTCTAAATTTCCAACAGTCCGGAAATTAAAAAAAATTCCATCAGCTCAACAATATAGGATATAAAGTCAGAATCAGAAATAGCCGAGAAACATATATGTGACAATGGTACCCAATTCACATCAAAGGAGTTCGGAAGAATAGTTGAGGAATACAGAATCCAAATCAAAGCATCATAATCACATTATTCCAGAGGACACGGACTCATTCAAGATTTTGAATATCACATAGTCACAGACCCAACGATCAAACCTGTGGCCCATGCACTAAGAATGATTCTCCTAGAGTTCAAATAGAAGTTAAGGAAGAAACTTAAAAATATGGGCATCAAAATACATCATACTTTTAGCGTCACCACCAACGATAAATTCGAACAGATTAGAGAATAAAGATCAAGAATGACAAATTTTCTCACAAGTTACACAAGAGTGGACAGAAAAACAACATCAGATACATCCAGCAACATGACAATACTGGTCTAGCAGAGATGACATAGAAAATGATGTCTTGTTGGCTGGATCAAGTATAATAATACCCCAAACATTACAAGCATTACATGTCACATATGCCAGAAATACCAGAATACACAACAAAAAGAAGAAATTACATATCCTGACATACCAAGTAGACTTTGGCACACAGTAGGCGCAAACCTGTTTATAATAGGCCAAGAATAGGCACCTCGAGACGATGTAATGGTTAGCAAGCATGTCTCGCTAGAACAATTACGACTGAGTAGTGAGTTCGATCCTCACTGGGTGCCCCATACTTTCGGCCTTGTGCCACATCTAAGCTACGTTTGGAAAATCGCTTTGGGCACCTCGAGTCGGTGTAATGGTTAGCAAGCTTGTCTCGCTAGAACAATTACGACTGAGTAGCGAGTTCGATTCTCACTGAATGCCCCATACTTTCGGCCTTGTGCCACATATAGGCTACGCTTGGAAAATCACTAATAGGCCAAGAATGGTGTCTAATCATAGTCTGCTACTATTCGAAATTTCCAATAGTCCGGAAATTTAAAAAAAAATAGGGGGGTGATACCAGCAACTCAACAATACAAGAAATAATGTCAGAACAAGGAATAGCCGAGAAACATATGTGACAATGGCACCCAATTCACATCAAGGGAGTTCGGATGAATAGCTGAGGAATACGGATTCCAAATCAAAAAATCATCCCTCACATTATCCCAGAGGATTCATTGAGAGACATGTACAAACAATAAAGAAAATCCTTATAAAAATGCAAGGGAACGAGGACCCATGTCTCGCTTTACACTCGTTAAAAGCGACACCACTCAAGGCAGATATGAAGTCTCCAGCAGAACTGCTGAATTCAAGAAAATAAAATAAAATAAAAAGAAACACTACCCAGTAACATCAATTCCCCCAATAGATCAGGAGAAAAGCAGAAGAAAACTATCTGCCAATCAGGACAGAAGTAAACAATATTACAATAGACATACACTCTCTCTATCTGAATTATTCAAAGGACAACATATTCACACACAAGAACCAATAAGGAAAAGCTGGAGCCCAGCACAAATCATTACCACTGTCAATACTCCAAGATCATCCATCGTTAGAAGTGAATCCAGAAAACATCTCAGGTGAAATAGGAAACATATTTGACCAACATCAGAAAAAACAAACAGACAACCCCTATCACAATAAGGGGAGACAAGAAAGTATATTAATGTAAGAAATATTGTTAAACATCAAATATCGACTACAGTTATTGTTCAATAACTTCGAAATCTAACAATTCCAATTCAAACAAAATTTTCAGTATTTATTCAGTATTGAATGAATTGTATACTGATTGACACACAGCAGGTTCAGACCTGTTTATAATAGACCAAGAATAGTATCTAATCATTCGAAATTTCTAATAGTCCAGAAATTAAAAATCAGATCAACAATAGAGGAAATAATGTCAGAACAAGGAATAGCCGAGAAACTTATATGGGACAATGGCACCCAATTCACGTCAAGGGAGTTCGGAAGAATAGCTGAGGAATACAGATTCAAAATCAAAACATCATCCCCACATTATCCCAGAGGACACGGACTCATTCAAACAATGAAGAAAATCCTTATAAAATGCAAGAGAACAGGGGAAACCCACGTCTTGCTTTATTCTTGTTAAGAGCAACACCACTCAAAGCAGATATGAATTCTCCAGCTGAACTGCTTAATTCCAGAAAATACAAAACCCCACTACCCACTAAGATCAGTCCTCCAATAGATCAGAACGAAACCAGAAGAAAACTATCTGTCAATCAGGACAGAAGTAAACAATATTACAATAGGCATACACTCTCCCTACCTGAGTTATTCAAAGGACAACATATTCACACACAAGAACCAATAAGGAAAAGCTGGAGCCCAGCACAAATCATTACCACTGTCAATACCCCTGAGATCCTCCATCATTAGAACTGAATCCAGAAAACATCTCAGGCGAAAAAAAAAAACACATATTCGACCAACACCAGAACAAACAAGATACAAAGACAAAACAGACACGCAGACGACCCCTATCACAATGAGAAAAGACAACCCCATTCAACAAACAGACATCTACGATACCTAATTACCGACAGATACACAAGAGCAACTACCACAGGATACATGCTTGACAAAATCAACAAGATGGAGAAACAACATCATATCACCCTCTAGGTTTAGATAAAAGAAAAACAAGAGAAGAAATCAGAACTTCACGATTAAGAGGGATGTTAAGAAAAGAAAAAAATAGCGAAGTCCACAATACGCATGCGCTGGTAACAATGATTTTATTTTTTAAAAGAGAAAACAGAGAGCCAGGACTTTTCGTATGCAAAAAATAAATATTGTTGAATATCAAATATCGATTTTCTGGTTCATGGCGGACACAAGATGAGTCCACCCAAAAGAAATGTAAAATAAACCAACAATATATATATATATATATATATTGTGTGTGTGTGTGTGTGTGTGTGTGTGTATTTAGGCAGCATTTTTTCATTCATACATGTTTCATTATATGCACGTGCTTATCGTTGCTTGGAAATCATCCATGTAAACAGAAACAGACTATCATCACATTCTTGTCCGTGTATTGCTTAATATATTTTATTGTAATTGTCATCTTTGATAATGGCTTATTTAAGCCGAAAGCTTAGATTGGATTAAAAAAAATATGTATCAATACTGGGATTTTTTTTCTTCGTTTATTGATAATGTTATTAAGCTTATCAGACGTTATGAAAAGAATTTAGATAAAATAAATAGACAACACTTGTCTATATTATTTAATGAAACATGTATGAAATATATATATATATATATATATATATATATATAGTTCTTATTGGTTTATTTTGCCCAAAAGAAATTAGGGTAGTAAGAAGTATGGTTTACTTACACAAAAGAAATGTAAAATAAACCAACAAGATATATATATATATATATATATATATATATATATAAGCAAATATATGGATATAGATCCGACAGTATGAAGAAAAATATACGGAAAAAACAAAAATCCTTATATGCAATTATGCTGTTTTAATGTTAATATAATGTCCTGAAGATGGTTTATTAGACTGAAACGTCCGGCGTTGACATTATATTAACATTAAAACAGTATAATTGCATATAAGGATTTTTGTTTGTTTTTTCCGTATATTTTTTTATATATATATATATATATATATATATATATATATATATATATATATAGTCTGTCTGTGTGTGTTTTGTGTGTGTTCTTCTTGGTTTATTTTACATTTCTTTTGCGTGGACTCATCTTGTGTCTGCTATATTTTTGTAGTGGACTTAATTTCAGGAGCTCCACACGTGTTCATTTCCCAACGCATTTAAACCCATGGTCCACTACAAATCCCAAATCCTTCCAGCACGTGTCGACTGTTGCAAAATGTAACCCACTTCTAATACCGCGAACTCAGACATGTAAACAAAGTATTTGCTACATTCTTTTAACCATTTGGAGAAATGGTCTGGATTTTATGTTCAAGCCTCCAGCTGCTTTCAGATTTCTGGTTACCATTGTTTGTCTGTATTTTCAGACTAACTCATTTTAGATATATTTATTTCTTTTTTCTAGTTTTACCCTTTTTGTTATTAATAAACCTGTCGATGTACAGGACTTTGTCTTCAGAGTTTTAATTGTCTCAAGACGTTTATCTATGTCTTGGAGATTACGCACGCATATGACACGGACGCATACTCTCGGAGGGCAGAACACAAGGGGTTATTGAATGTGACAGAATAAAAGAAAAGAAAAAACAGAATTAAGAGGCGAGAACAATAAAAGAACAGGAATTAAGAAGATAATGATTGATATTGCATTTCAAAATTGATTGGGAAGCAAGAAGCCGGAAGATTGCAAGAGAAGAAACTGTTAACATAGAACTTACGGTTATATCTAGCCATCTCAACTGTAAAATGCTGAGACCTTACTGCCAATCTAGTAGCACACTTCATAAAGTCTCGGTATCAAAGAGGAAAGCTCATCAGAGCAATTAGAACAATATACAAAAACAATTACAATGATATAGAAAAGTCACAGGGAAGCTATGTTGCAGTGGCGGGAAAATGACTGAAGTCTAGATGCCAGGTCAGGACTGATAACACTGCAGATTCTTCTTTGGATTTCATCTAGAACCTAAATACATAGCAGAAGCAGTAAATCAGATATATCAGCAATATTCAGTGCATGGATGAATGGTAAAATTAAAAATGTGCAAGATAGATTCTGACAAAAAAAATTGTCTAGCACAACACAGTGAACCAACTTTCTTAGCAGCAGATTTATCAATTGATTAACTATAATCGTTTCACGTCATGTCAGTAGAAAACGTTAACCCAAGAAGAAACAAGGCGTCTCATTCACATGCTGACGAAAGGCAAAAAAGTTGTTCTCATTATATACATATCTAGAGATCTACTTCACTTCTAATTGGCTATTAGTGACCTTATATCCTGGTTGGGAGCAGCTCTCATTTTTTTTTTATTGTATCCTGGTCGGGACAGCTTCTGTTTGGTTAATCAACATACAACATTATGATCTGATACCAATTCTGAGTACACATCTATTTTTAGAGATGGTGAAATTTTAGTCTCATTGTTATTATTTGTTTATTTTTATTTATTTTTCTATCACTACCTACTCTAACAAACACATAGCTGCCTTTATGGAAGGGTTTAAATATCCAAGGTAGCAGTGAATATGTTCAAATGCGTATGGATTTTAACACCATGTAAAAACCAGTGAAAAGACAAATTTATAATTAAAGCCTTCCATATACAATTGAATGAGACCTAATCAGAATTTGATGAACAACATGAAGTGGGGGATCAATTCTATATTACAATCAATATGTAAAATGATCCTTCAATTTGGGGCTATGGTAGTTTCTATACATTTATATTCTAAATAATGTAAATAAATATAAAAGACATGAAAGTATTTCATTGATGGATTGATTTGTTTGATTTTTACAGTTTATCAACCTTTTCAGGTTATTTAAATATTTTTAGATTAAAAGATTTTTTTTTTGCAGATAATAATGATTTAGTAATAAAATTCTTAATAATTAACCCATAGATGGGGGAGAAAATGTGGATTCGTACCTTTCCCAAAGGTATTTGTGCAGAAGTGAACATAACAAACCCATACTGGAATTAGAACTTCACTCTCCAATTAACAATTCTGAGCCACTATCCATTACACCACCTGCACATCCAAGCTTACAGGATCTGTTATTCTCAAGTAGTCACCTATCTAGGTACTGAACAGGCTCAACATTGCTTAACATTAGTTAGTTGTTTTTGTTTAGCTGCATATCAACCACTATGGGTTATTTAATGCCAAAATCTAATTTCTTAATAATAATAATATTTTAATAATAATAATATTTTGTATGCAATTTTTTGTTAAGAGGAAGATAATAATAGTCTTAGTGATACCAGTTTTACTAATTAACCCATAGCTAGAGGGAGAAGAGGTGGATTCATAGCTTTCCCAAGGGTATTTGCACAGAAGTGAATGTAAGAAACCCAACTGGAATTGAAACTCTGCTATCCAATTAACAATTCCAAGCCATTATCCATTACACCACCCAGACATCCAAGCTTACAGCACCTGGTATTCCCAAGGCAGTCATTCAGTACTGACCAGGCTCAACATTGCTTAACTGTGGTGACTGTACTGAAATCAGCAAGAAAGCAATACAAAGTGATTTGAAAAAAAAACTTTCAACTTTGGCACTGTCAACATAAGGAGCAAATTTCTGGTTACAAACAACAAAGAAAAAACAAAAACAAGCACTTGATCTGCAAACATCACAAATGACACTGTACAAGGCTAAATCCCCAAAACTGATAACAAAATTTGTATTCAGATACATTTTTATACCCCATGTTTTTGGTGCTTCCCCCCACCTTTGGGACTTAAATTTTACCCCTTTTTATGTCTTCTATTAAAACATTTCAAGTATTTTATATTTTTCACGATGTTTAGTTCAAAAATTAGGTTGAAGAGATATTCAAACGATGTGAGATACAGGCACAATGAAGAAATAACAGTCAGTTATGTGCCATGTGTGTCAGGCGATCATGTATCTTTCAATACATGACTGACAAGGCAGATTCTTTTCCCCACAGTAGGTTGCCATTTCTTTCTGTGATAGACCAGTTGCCATCCAAGGTTATAGAACCCAGTCCGTCCTGCTATTAACCCATAACTGGGGGAAGAAGAAGAGGATTCATACCTTTCCCAAGGGTATTAGCATGTAAGTGAATGTAATGGATTTGAGTGGAATTCAAACTTGGCTCTCCGATTCCTCAATCCGAGCTGCTATCTATTACTCCACTGTGTCTCCATAGAAAGAAATAACACCAATCATTTTAACTGGAGAATATTTCTCATGTTTCCCAATGCTGATTGGTTAGGGTGGGGGCTGATTGGAAGCCTTGGGCAATGTTTAGTGACCCTGGCCATCTTATCAACCTTTGCTTTTTTCTACCTACATTTATATAAGTTACAAATTAAACTAAGCACAACTGACTATTGAAGGATGACAAATTTTTGCAGATTTTGACGTCATTCTGGGGTCATTTTTTCGTCCAAATCCGTGAATTTATTTTCTTTCTGCTAAGTCTCGAAAAAACAACATACAAAAATTCACTATTTTTTCATCCATAATGTTGAACGTGTTAAAATTATTCAACTTTTTATCAAGAAAAATCTCAAGTGGACTTTTTAGAAATTGCAACAAAACATTGTTGATTTATTCATAATGGAATTGTCTATTATGACATATGACTAATCTGTATTTAGATACATTGTATTTATTTTCAATTTCTCTAGATGAATTGTTCACCTATATTGCATATGATCCATTATTGAATATAATTAGATTAGAATAAAATTTGTATTTCACATGAATACTAACTCATGAAAATTGAGATGTAGCAGACTTGGGGTGCGCCATATCATAGATTCACAGTCGGAGACATTTTACAATTCACATTGACTCTGGTGTGAAAGCTGATGTGAAGATACTTATCTATGGCTTAATTAAAATTCTAAGAATCTCTCCTCAACATTTGTTTTTTATCTATCTACATTTATATATGTTAAAAATTAAGCTTAGCACAACTATTAAAGCATAAAAACATTTCATGGATTTTGATGTCATTCTGGGAATATTTTTTTTTTGTCCAAATCTGTGAATTTGTTTAGCTCATGCTAAGTCACAAAAAACACTTTATAAAATTCACTATCCATAATGTTGAATGTGTTAAAATTATTCAACTTTTTAACAAGAAAATTTCAAGTTCATTTTAAAAATCGCTGCAAAACATTGGTTTCCTTAAGATAAGAACGATCTATTATGACATTATTTACATGATTCGGACTATTGTCTTCATCTTTGTCGCCATATTTATTACAACGTTTCAGCTGTTGTACGCTCTGGCCTTCTTCAGGTGGTTGGAATATCGAACTGAAACTCTTTATTTCGCTCACTGGGGTAGACTGTTCTAGTTCCACGTGCCATGTTTTAATGGATGTCAGTTATCAGTTATCTCCTGTTAATTTTCCCTCTGAAAGTTCTCTACTGCCTTAGCCGGGTATTGAACTCAAACTTTTTGGGTTCTGTCACTGGATCTAACCAACACCTTTATCCACTGTGCCATGTGTCCTTGAGGACCTGAAGAAGGCCGGAGCGTACAACGGCCGAAACATTGTAATAAATATGGTGACAAAGATGAGGACAATAGTCTGAATAATGTAAATAATGTACATAATACCTCATCTCAGAAATATAGACAGATCTATTATGACATGTCTCTAATCTGTATTTAGATACATTGTATTTATTTTTAATTTTTCTAGATGAATTGTTCACCTATATTGCATATAATCCATTATTGCACATAACTAGGTTGCAATAAAATTTGTATTTTATATGAATACTACATAGTGAAAATTTAGATGTAATAGAGTGTTGGGGGCCCCATATAGATTGTGGTTGGGGAAAAAAAAACCCTTGTACTGGTCGTGATGCTGAGGACATTCCAGCAATAAGGAAATATACAAATTTTGATTGGTAAAATTTTTAAAATAATTAAATAAACAAACATAAAATTAAGTTTGAAAAATAAAACATCCTTCAGAATGTAGAGCACCATTAATTTTTTTAGATAAATTTCAAAGGAAACAAAAAAAAAGTGTCTTGAAGGCAGACAAATACTGTTAAAAAAATTAAAAAAAAAAAAATATAAAGTTTTTTTTTTACATACACTCATACCTCAATATTACAGACCTCCTTTTAATGGATATTGGAAGCTACAGACAAAATCTGGAGCAGCTGACTTTGTAAGTCTTGCATGCTATATTATTCCTCTTTCTTTGGTAATATAATTACCTTCAGTCCTTCAGTAATGTTTATCATTTTAAAAAGTAATGATTAGAATTGTAATAAAACAGAGCTGTAGAATTAGAGTCATGGAGTCAGAATCACAAGCAATTAAGAGGTCACTAATGTCAGAGTCAGTAAAACTATACCAACTCCAACTCTAGTTGAATTTACACTTTATGTAAAAGTCTTACACTATAGAATTTTTATTGTTATTTCTTCTACAGTATATTTACTATTTCCTTTAAAGAAATTCATCTCAACTTCTTTTTTAAAGTCATTTTAATTTTTGTCGTTATTTTGTATTTGCAAAATTATATATGTAAAAAAGTCTAACATTATAGAATTTTTATTTTTATGTCTTTTACATCCTGTAAAAGATTTTATTTCAATTTCTGTCATAAAGTAGTTTTATTTTTGTTCTGTACTTATTTCTTATTTGCAAAGAGATTATATATATATATATATATATATATATATATATATATATATATATATATATGTGTGTTGTGTGTGTATTTTGGCAGCATTTTTTCATTGATGCATGTTTCATTAAATAATATAGACAAGTTTTGTCTATTTATTTTATGTAAATTCTTTTCATATTGTTTGATAAGCTTAATATCATTAAAAGAAGAAAGAAAATCACAATACTGATACATATTTTTTTAATCCTTGAGCAGCCATCTCAGTTTGTAAGCTGTGCACTACAGACAGAGTTGTAGCAACACTGGATACAATTCACTGCTTCATGATCTGACTGCTAGTTGGTGGACCATCACTTTGTTTACATCAGTGTAAACACATATGTAGCTTATTTCTTTATGTTTTTTTTTTTTTATAAACCAGTGTGTTTAAATGGCTTTATATTCATCATTTTATATAACCATGTCATCTAGGGGAAGAGGAGAAAAGCATAAAAGGGTGAATTTAATAGTAGCACAATATATTTGCAGTGTACAAGTTGGATAGTGTACTTCATTAAATGTACAGTATTATGTTATTCCCTTTTCTTTTGTAATGTAATTGTTGATACTAGTACCTACAGACTTAGTATCAGTGACTATGAACAATTGGTATTATGGGACTGATGTTTCACAACCTTTTATCTATTAAAACAAGGTATGAGTGTATTTTAAAACAGTTACCATATATGCTTGTGCATAAGTTAACATCATGTGTAGTGCAAACCTTGAATATTTTTGCATGAATTTTAATCTCTACAGAAAAAATTTACCTGCATATAGTGCAACCGTTCACCGAAAATGTATGTTTTTTTATAAACCTCTTCACAAAGAATATATAGCACGACCCCTTGTTTTTTGTATAAAAAAAATTGAACATAAAAACTTGCACTATACAAGAGTATAGGCGGTATTTAAATGAAAACAAAACTGATTCCAATTATTTTTCAAGAGGCAGATTAAGAAAAAAAAAAATGCCAGTTTGTACGATCGACCATTTCTGAAGAAATTGTAACATGAAATGCATGAAAGTGATCACCAGAAAAAAAAAAAAAAAAAGTACTTTATCAACAAATGTCATATGACAAAGGTAGGAAAAAGTACCATCTGTGGCAGAGGTTCACAATTTGTTTAAAACAAATAATCCATGATCAGGAATACATCTGGATTATGTGGCAGCAATGACAGATTTTATTTTGTCGTAAATCATTGTGGTTTTAAAAAAAGGCTTAGACGATAGTACTCAACTGAAAAAAAAAAATCTTATGACAATCTTGGTTTCCTTAGCTCACAATTTTACAAAATAACAACTCAGTAGTGTGTTGTGCTCTTGGAAATTCAAAGAAAACAATCTGATTTGAAACTCTACACTCAGGACGAGCAAGAAGCCATAGTCTTGTGAAGTGTGTGGATCTGCATTTCATTTTCAAATCAAAAGCTTGATATTTCTACGAGAGAAATTTGTGAGAAACCATTCTGCTGTGAAATCTGTGGATTTATCTTTTTACCAACTGTAAAATTTATCCATAAATACACAAGGCCCATAGATAGTAATAAACATCTGTGATTTATTATCTTTATAAAAAGTTTAATACTCTCAACTTAGGACGTTGTGAGAACCTCATTAAAATCAATAAAAAGTCAATGTTGCTTACAAATTCATTTGCCTTATTAGAGACTGTATCTCTGAAAATTATTTTCTTTTAAATATATAGGATATACAACCACAACTCTTTCTCATGGCTTCCTCTGTCACAACGCTGACCGAAGGACTATGTGTGAATAATACACGAATGTGAAATCTGGATTTATCTTTTTTTCCAACTGTGAAATTTAAAGATGAATAAACATCACTCTGTTCAAAGTGATTTTTTTAAATCAATTCACCCCAAGTAAGGCAATACTGCCACTAAGATACAAGGTAGTGAGAGAGAATGAGAAAACTTAAAAAAAAAAAAACAGGGGATAAACCCCTATTCCTGTTCAAAAGACAGGGGAAAAGTGAAAACCAGACATTAGGTGAATCTATTTACACCTATTTACAAGTGAAATTTGCAGTGAAACCTTTTCTTTTTTAAATATCTATCATGAAAGGAATTTTCTTCTTTTTATTTTTTGCAAAGACTTCAGTTTTTTAGATTTGAAAATATATTTTGGCAAGAAACCATACTCTTAGGACATTTGTGGATATTCATGTTCAACATTATAAAAAAAAAAAAACAGTTTGTGGATCAGCAAATTTTAAATGTTTAGTCTTTTGTAGAATTTAATAATCCTTAAGAAAACCACCCTCCTCTACATTTACAAAACATGAAGTAACTTTCCTGACACCCTCCAATAGCTGCCCCCTATATCAATTAGCCAGAGGAAATCAATAATGAAGAACTGTGGAAAAGAACCCAAGAACTCCTTGCCACATAAATCCTAAGAAGAAAAGTAGAACTAGATTGGCCACACCCTAAAAAAAGCCTTTCAGCAACATAAATGGGTAACCCTTGACCTGGAATCCACAAGGTTAGAAAAAGAGGAGAAGGCTGAACAATAAATGGTGCAGCCACTTCGGATTAATGCAGGGTTTCTAAATTTTGTTGTTCTCCTAGACTGGTTGCCAACCATGGATAAATAGCACAGTCTATCCTACTATTTGATGCCCAGCTGGAGGTGGGTGAGAAGAGGTGTGTTCATACTTTCCCCAAGAGTATTTCTGAGAAAGTGAATGCACCACACTTAACTGAAGATCAAACCCAATTCAGAGCCACTAACCACAACACCATCTGCACATCCATAATTATGTGTGTTTGTTTAAATGTTAGTGTATGTGTGTATATGTGTATTTGTGTGTGTTCAAGGTAAATAATGGTTAGCTGCTCATTTCCAACCACACCAGTCTGCTACAGTGGTTAGCTAATCCATGTTGCAGATTTCTACTCAGGCATATTTGTGTTTGTTCAACACTGACAAAACCCACCTGTGGTTTATACTGTGACTAAACTTAGTGGACATTAGTTACAGTTTCTAGGAGAGTGTACATAATCTGTCATGATCAGCAGTTTGAACAATGGCAGTATGCTTAAAGCCTAGGTCACGATGATTTGTGACTTCATGCAGGCACAAACATTGACAGCTTCTGAACAATTCCATCTATGCAATTTCACTCACAAGGTCACCCTGTCAGCTGGGGCTCTAAAATATGCCAACTGCATCTCTACAGAGGGTTAAAACCACCCCCTATGAGGCCACCTGTTTGTTATGGGTTGCGACCCTTAATGCTTGAGGATGGAAACCTGGATGTTGGGTAGTCCATAACCTGGGTCTATAAGTAGCCATGTGACAGATAACACTCTCCTCTTTTGTCCTTACTTGGGATAGACGGGCAATCAGAGTGGCCCAATCCAATCACTCAACTGATCATGTCAGGTCTGACATTGTCTCACAAACTAATCCCATAACAATACCCAAGAATTTATCACTTTAAAACTGCTAGAATGTAGTGGCCGAGAGTCAATCAAGTCAAATTAGATTTTGGGGATAATGAAGCTCAAAATTAACAGGAACTAAAAGTCCTCTCTCAATGAGAGTATACTGGTAGATGTATCTCCATCTTAACCAAGATGAATAGGTTTAACCCTCTTGGTAAATTCCCAATACTAATTGAACTCTGTGGTGGGTGGCAGAGCACAGAAACAACGAAAATTAAACAAACATACCACATGGCAAATTTAAATAAAACACCCAGAAGGAATCTCTCTGACTCAGATACAGAATTAGAATCCAGGACAGAATTCCTGTCAATAATGAGATCTCTGGAGGAAAAATCTCTGGCTAATTCTTGATTGGGAAAGTAATTACGTGCATCACAAATCCTCAAATATTGAAATAAATAAGAAGTGGCAATTTACTTGTGAGCATCAACAAGAAAGCCGTGGATAATATACTAAAAATGAAGTCTTTTCACAATTTAAAGTGTAACCCTTATCCACACGAAAAACTTAACACCTCAAAGAGTGTTATCAGAAATAGAGAACTGTCCCTGGCTACACCAGAGGAAGTAAATGCAGGCAAGAGGTCACCAACTATTTTAGGAGTTAATAAACCCTCAATCCCAAAAGAACTAAAAACTGGACTTATGACCGAGAGGGTCAAACAATACCTCTCCAATCCCTTGAGGTATTTCAAGTGCCAGAAATATGGACATCACAAAGAGAGCTGAAGAGGACACCTGGTATGTATGAAATGTGGTCAAAAAGACCCAGATCATATGGGGGAAGAGTCAAGAGAATCAGCCAGCCTTTGAAAAATCTTGCAATATATATATATATATATATATATATATATATAGTATAGAAGATTTCCCAGAAGCAAGAAAAATAGTGGATTCATATATGAAAGGCCAATGGGGATACTAGAAAGAATGGGTGATACACCACCAAAAAGTTTCAAACAAAAATCAAATTTTATATTTTCAGGGTAAACATATGTTTTAAAGATATATAGTTTGTAGATAATATATTGGAAGTACTATATAGTTTGACATAAACCTATTTCTTTAAGGTCAGATATTATGTTGACAGTTTCAATATATGCAAATAGTTTTTTTATGTTGTTCTCCTTGTAATATTCATGTCTTACTGGGGCTAAGTGAGTACATTCATTTAAAATGTGTTTCACAATAAGTGTAGCTGGACATGTTGTACATCTTAGATGATCTTCATTCTTCAGTATGTATGAATGGATGAGGTGAGTGTAGCCTATGTGCAGACAAGCCAATATTACTTTAGCCTTTATTCTTTTTAAAGACACCTGTCTCCATTCACCCAGGATCAGTTTGATTATATAAAATTTGTTATTTGCACTGCTGGTCTAGCACTTCTGCTTAATGAAACTCTTTATTTCATTTTATTAAGGTTACACCACTGAGTCTATATAAACTCAAAAATACTAACACAGAATATACAATAATACAATGGAACTCTCATGGACTAAAGCCAAATTACAATGAATTACTTATGCTTATAAGAACATTGTATCCTGCTGTTATTCGTCTTCAAGAAAGATTTCTAAAAAAATATAATGTTAATATCAGAAACTATCAACAACTAGCAGTATAACTTGTCTTCAACCAAATGTTTCATTACTGGGAATTATTGTCGTTCAGTTGGAGCAGTTTAAGTTTAAAGTCAGCCCACCTGAAAATCAATATTAGTAACAACAATTGGGTGCAACTGAAGCATATCCCCAAATAGGGGAGGCGTTAACAACTTGAATGGGGTGTGGTCCTGAAAAAGGGCCATTTTTGCATTCTCAATCTTGCTAGGAGGGATCTTTTTCATGGACTTCATAATAATAATAATAAACGATAACTTTTATTTATAATATAATTGTTTTTATAATTTTAAGAATCTTTCACATTAGACTTCAACTCCCTAAAATGATTGTACACTGTTTTTTCACGGACATTAAATTTTGCCTTGGATTTCATCAAAATTGGATGAAAACTGTGAAAACACATAAACATACGATCACACACACACACATACTATCGCACACACATTTTGAAAATTATAGATGCACTTATTGCGAAACACATTTTAAGTGAATGTATGCACTTAGTCCAAGCAACTATTTGCATATACTGCAACTGCCAACATAATGTCTGAACTTAAATAGGTTTATACCAACATATATAACACATCCAATAGACTATCTACAAAGCATATATCTATAAAACATACATTTACCCTGAAAATCAAAAATATTTAGTTGAAGGCATACAATTGCATTCAAAATATATTTAGTCAAAGCCATAAAATTGTGTACAACATACTTAGATTTCAGTTTAATAAAATAACCCATAGAGGCAGGTGTTGATATGCTACTAAACAAAATTGTTGTATAGAAAAATAACCGACCTTTGCTACACTAAACTGTTGAATGTAAACTCTTCCACTCACTAGGAGAGAAATGTCAACTTATCAAACCAGGAGTTGTAAAGTGGTCACAAAGTGTGTTGTACACATTGCCACACTAACTATTGTATTTTCTATTCATCGTCATTGGCATCTGTCCGTCTCGAGAGATGATGGAGTAGCGTGGTGCACTACGAGCCTGGGTGGCATATATGTAGAACTAGAGCTGCCCAGACATCTAGTTCCCCCTCTCAGCCTTGCTAGCCAAGGGAGAGGACAAACTAATACTGTTTGGTACCAGCACAGCTGCAGGAGTTGCCAGAAGGTAGCACAAAGTGCCTTCCATCCGCCTTAGGGGCTCCACTCCAGGTTTGAATTCAGAGTTGTCCTTCTCCTAGACCAGTTGCCATCCAAGGCTATAGAACTCAGTCTGTCCTGCTATTTACTACATAGCTGGAGGGAGAAGAAGAGGATTCACACCTTTTCCAAGGGTATTAGCACGTAAGTGAATGTAATGGATTCGACTGGAATTCAAACTCGGCTCTCCAATTCCTCAATAGGTGGCCATTTCTTTCTGCAGTAGACCAGTTGCCATCCAAGGCTATAGAACCCAGTCTGTCCTGCTATTTACCCATAGCTGAAGGGAGAAGAAGAGGATTCACACCTTTTCCAAGGGTATTAGCACATAAGTGAATGTAATGGATTCGACTGGAATTCAGACTCGGCTCTCCAATTCCTCAATCCAAGCTGCTATCAATTATTCCACCATGCCTCCATATTTGCTATTATTGTCTTATTAATCCATGTGATTAAACAGTTTCTTCACTAATCTTTTGTTCCAGTGTTTTCCTTGGAATATTATTTACCAGAACTTCGAGCTTATACAAGCATTATAATAAAAGGCAACCAAACCAATCACTCACAAGGCCAGGGATGATTTCCAGGCACTTTCCAAAATTGCCACACACTGGAATCATATTTCCAGGCTGATAACATCAAGAAGTTACCTTCCTGACATGAAATAAGAAGTAGTCACATGGTACAACGCTTTTAAAAAAAAATGACATATGAATGACTGTACTACAGGGTCGTATCATGCTCAAAGATGTCCTTTATTCCCTGCTTTTAGCTTTTTATGGTCCATATGATACTCATATTAAACAAAGAAAATAAGGTATACAATCGAAGATGTCCTTTATTCCTTGCTTTTAGCTTTAGAGAGACAGGGGCCATATGATACTCAAGTCATATTAAACACTAGAAAATAAGGTATACAATCAAAGATGTCCTTTATTCCCTGCTTTTAGCTTTAGAAACACAGGGGCCATATGATACTCAAGTCATATTAAACACAAGAAAATAAGGTATACAATCGAAGATGTCCTTTATTCCTTGCTTTTAGCTTTAGAGACACAGGGGCCATATGATACTCAAGTCATATTAAACACAAGAAAATAAGGTATATAATCCTATAACATGTGCACAGGCGTACATGCATACAAAGTAGAACAATCAACCGAGGACCTATAAAATAAAAACACATAAATTATTTTTTTAATTTAATATAAAAATAATGAAAATAGGAAAATTAACTGACACTTGCCTCCTGATAAGTAGACTAAACAATTACACAAAAGTTCATCTACAAAACTCTAGAGTCAAGGTGCTGAATATAACAACTAAATGACAAATTTTGTATTTGTATTAATCCTCTCTCTCTCTCTCTCTATATATATATATATGTAATTATACAGGTATATAATCCCTTATTAGAAGCCCTGACAGTAGACATTTTTAAAAATTAGCCAATATATTAGAAGTATAACTTGTAAATATTCACATAGAATGGAGATAAGGAGTGATGATGAAAATTATGTATACATTTTTATACAGTGTAACCCGGATATAAGAGAGTTGCTGGGACCGGAGAAGAAGTCTCTTATATCCGGGTTTCTCTTATATCCGGGTTGGGTCTAAATTTATATACATTTAACACAGGCTCTAATTTGGGACCGGATAAAATCTCTCTTATATCCGGGTTACACTGTATTAGAAAACAAAAAGCTCTGAAAACAGAACATTTTTTTTTCTGCCAGGTTTTTTTTAGGGCTTTTTACTATCCATAATTTGAGATAAGAGATTGTATCTGTTAATGAACAACAATTTCTAGATTAGTTTTTCTCAAAATGACACAATCAAATCAAATATCTTAGTTATGAATTGAGAAATGCCGCTTCAAACTGCTCTTGCGAGAAAAGGCTTTGCCACAAATTTCACATGTAAATGGAGTTTCTCCTGTATGTGTTTTCATATGTTGTTTCAAGTTTCCTTTTAGAGTAAAACCTCTTCCACAGACTTCACAGCAAAATGGAGTCTCTCCAGTGTGTGTTCGCATATGTTCTTTCAAATGAGTATTATCAGAAAAAGCTTTGCCACATACCTCACAAATAAAGGCAGATTCTCCAGTGTGTCGTATCATGTGTTGCTTTAAGTAATCATTTTGAGTAAAAGCTTTGCCACACACTTCACATATAAATGAATATTCTCCAGTGTGTCTTATCATATGCTTTTTCAGCTTATCCTTTCGAGAAAAATCTTTGCCACACTCTTCACAAGAAAATGGAGTCTCTCCAGTATGAATAATCAAGTGCTGTTTTAAGTGACCCTGTTGAAAAAACCCTCTGCCACAAACTTCACAGCAAAAAGGTGTTTCTCCTGTATGCTTATTGATGTGTTCTTTCAAAGCATCCTTTCGGGAAAAAGATTTACCACATACTTCACAGGGAAATGGAGTCTCTCCAGTATGTATTTTCATGTGTTGCTTCAAATTGTCCTTTCGAGAAAAAGCTCTGCTACACACATCACAAGAAAACGGTGTCTCTCCAGTATGAGTTTTTATGTGTTCTGTCAATTTGTCTCTTCGAGAAAATGCTCTCCCACAGACCTCACAGGAAAATGGCGCCAATCCAGAATGGATTGTCAAGTGTTGTTCTAAATGATGTTTTCGAGAAAAAGTTTTCTCACACAATTTACATATAAATGATCTATGTCTAGTAGGTGTCGTTATATTTTGCTTCATATCAACATTTTCTGAAAAAGCCTTACCAGAAACAGCAAAACTAAACAGAGATTGTTTCTCCATACTATCAAGGGATAGTACTTAGAGAAAACAAATAAAACATCTTCAATAAGCCATTTCTTCTGAAGGGGGTCTTCTAGTCTCTTTGGGGAGATGCTTGCAGTTCACAGCAAAAAAGAAAAAAAATGCGTATCCTTGAGGACATTACATGATTTACTAATGAAACTTAGGGAAAAAAAAAAAAAGACACAAAAAAAAAAAACAAGGCCTCAAAATTATTTTCCCTCTGACTTGAGATTTTCAATAATGACATCAGAGAATCCAATCTGGTTCCTTAAAGAAAACTACATGCCAGTATCTTTCCAGAAACATTTTTCTTAAAAGATATATGAATGACTTACTCATGGACTTTTCAATGAAAATAAAATGGACACATTTTTCCATTGAAATCCCGTCGTTGTTATATACATCTCTTGTAACAAACACTTCCAGTCTGCAAAGAAAAAAGAAAGACATTTAATAAATTTTAAAAAACACTGTAGACTAGTCCCACCATTATCTAAAAACTCTACAACAGATTATATATAAAAGCATAATTAACACTAGAAAGACTGGAAATCTGTATTTTTTGTTTTTTTTTTTTGATATTCACTCTGTACAAGGCCCAAGAGCAACTGAAAGTAGAGGGTTACAGAGTAAGAGGTACAGTTCAATATGATAATAAACTACATCCACGTCATGGGTAAGACGATAAACTACGTCCAACATCAAGGCCTCTGATCAGGAAGTTTTGAGAAGCATGTTACCACCTCTTAATTGCTGGTGTTCCCAGGTCTACCCTGACCCAGGGTGGTAGCACCTGTTAGGGTCCCAGCTATGGGCAAATAGTTCTCAGATTACATTCACATCCTGGGTATGACGATAAACTACATCCGCGTTCTGGGTAAGATGATAAACTACCTCCAACAGCAAGGCCTCTGATAATATGTTTTTGAAGAAATAATGTTGCCAGCTGTACGTTTTTGAAAAAAAAAAAATTATTACCAGCTATACGTCTTTGAAAAAAATAATATTACCAGCTATACATTTTTGAGAAAAAAAATATTAACAGAAATGGATTTTTGACAAGACAAAAATATTACCAGGAAAAAAAAAGTTGTCAGCATTAAATGACCCATTGAGGTTAATATGCCGTAAAACAAATCAAACCAAACCAAACCAAAACTGACTTAGAAGAAAAAGAACAAATCAAAAACATCCAAACTTATATGACTGAAAGACTTCAAACCAGAAGAGACTTCCTGATATAATTCACTGTCGTATAAACATTTTTGAACGATGATAGTGAACTTTTCTCTCAGCAAACAACGAAAGGAGGAAAAACAGAAAAGCTTTTCAAAAGATACGTTCTTTGAATATTTTATTTCAGCACGACCTAATTGTACATTTCTGTATATAAATTCTGATACTTCCATTCTCACATATGAAAAAAAAGTCTTTTTGTCATTTTTATTAAATATTATTATTGACCTTGTGCTGGGAGGAACGCAAATTAAAAAGTTTGTAGAGTTTTTCTTCATGCAAATTGATCAACTATTATTAACTAAAGCCTTCTGATAATAGTTCTTTAAAATAAACACATAACTCTGCAACAGGAGCTCCTGCTTAGCTTATCCAATTGTCAAATTACTAATTTCTGATATAAACTATGTCTTTTTCAAAAGGAGAACCTATGACCTAGCTATATATCTTTGTTTTATAAATTTTTTGGTAAATTTCTATTTTAACACCCACGCTAAATATCCATTAAAATTTTTCCAAAATCATAATTCCGTGTAAATGTACATGCTGAACTCAAATTAACAAGTAAATTATGAAGAAACCTTACCGTTTTGGAGTTAACGACAAGAAAAAAATCAGACCTTGTTGGTCATTCATCCCCCATTACTGCCATCATGAATACTGATTCATTGCATAGCACTTCCGGTGGCCTTTGGCCTATTTACTTCTTTTGCAGACTTTCCTTGCAGAAAATCACTATGCACTACTGTAAAGAAATGTAATTTTTTTTTTTTGGTAATTGTAGTTTTATTTATAACAAAAACAAATTAAATAATACGATAGAACCTTTTTTTTCTGTTTCGAACAGCAATGACAAATTAAAAAAACAAATTAAATAATAAAAATAAAGCATTTTTTATATTTTAAAATTGAAAATAAAAAAAAATTAATGCACAGACTTGGTAAATTATTTAATGTTCTTTATTTTTTTTAATTTGTCCCCTTTTCTATGCAGAAAGAAAACCCCATCCGTAACCTTAACATCTAACTCTAAAGTTAACTGGGTTTATTGTATTATTTAATTTTTTTTTTAATTTGTCCCCTATTCTACACAGATTAACTTTAGAGTTAGGTGTTAAGGTTAGGGTGGAGTTTTCTTTCTTTGTAGAAAAGGGGACAAATTAAAAAAAAAATTAAATAATAACATAAACCGGCTTAACATTAGGGTTAGGTCTTAGAGTTAGGGTGGGGTTTTCTTTCTGTAGAAAAGGGGACAAATTAAAAAATAAATAAATAATACAATCAACCCTTCTACTTTACCAAGTTTGTGCATTAATTTTTGTTTTATTTTCAATTTTAAAATAAAAAAAAATGCTTTATTTTCATTATTTGATTTGTTCTTTTAATTTTTCATTGCTACTCTACACAGAAAAAAAGGTTTTATTGTATTATTTAATTTGTTTTTGTTTAAACTTTCCTGTTATAAATAAGACTACAGTACACTTATCAAAAGGGGAAAAAATACGATAATGCGTAGTGATTTCAAAAAGTGATATAGCTGTAAAAGAAGTAAATAGGCCACAATTTCTGATTGCGCCAGTTGGAGTACCCCGCACCGTATTATTAAACACTATGGCAGTAATGGGGGACAAATGATCAACAAGAAGACCGTTTTTTGTTTGTTTGTTTTTTTGCTGATAACTCCAAAAACGGGAGGTTTTTGTTGAGTTCAGCATGTACATTTGCACGGAATTATAACGATTTTGGAAAATTTTAAGGGATATTTAGTGCGAGTGTTAAAATAGAAATTTACCAATTTTTTTTTATTAGTAAATATATATATATATATATATAATAAAAATAATTATATTTCATTTTTTTTACTTGTGGAAAAAATGCGTGATTAGCGACGTGAAGAAATCAAAGGGAGGTAACTCAGTATTTAGAATGCAGAATTCAGACATTAAATTAAAATGGACGCTATTCCGTTGACATATTACCTGGCTCATGTCAGAGGGTATCCCCCCAGACGAAGCTCTGCCGAAGGGCAGAGTGTCGTCTCGGGAAACTGACTCCGTTTTTACGTGGTCTATAGAGAATTTTTGTCCGAGCCTACGGGCTCGGATACCCCACCTTAAAACTCGGCCTTGTGCCACATCTTGCTGCAGCGGGTAAATAATTATATCCAGATATTAATGTTAAATAAATCACTAATGAACAATAGTCCTCGATAAAGATAAAAAAAAAACAGACAAAAAAAAAAGCACATTATGCATGCATAGATCATTTTAAAATTTAAAATATTCTTTTTAGTTCCAAACGAATTTGGATGCAAGTCACTTTGAAAACGCTAAAGAAGTCTGAAAATAAAAATTAAATGAATGATATCGATCTTTCTTTGGATAATGTTAAATTTAGCATTTCAAACGGTTTTTTTACATATTGCTTTTTACACAAATAAATTACACTCCGCTTAAATGGATTTTAAACTAGCCTCATATTCCGAGCAACTTATACACACACACAAAAAAAAGTGACAGTTTGTGGAAACGTTGCAAGAAACTGAAAACCAACGCGGTAGAAGCCAAAAAAACATTTCTATCCTGTAACAAGAAGGAATACGTGTGTCTGTCTGTGGAATGTTCCCAGAAAAAACAAAACAAGGATCTTTTCCCTGCTTCTGAGAGTTTATCGGCTGGAAAAATATTCCCATCGAAATTGAAACATCGTGCATACGGGAAAAAAAATAGTTGAGATTACCATTTCTAAAGTCGTATTTTTCGTTTTATTTCAAATGTATGACTTAAAGAAAAAAAAAATGAAATCAAGGTGAATGTACTAACAAATCAGTGAAAAAGACATGCGAAAATTAGTTTGGAGCGCTAAATTTAACAATATCCCTTTTCGTT
Source organism: Acanthosepion pharaonis (assembly GCA_903632075.3). Taxonomy (NCBI): domain Eukaryota; kingdom Metazoa; phylum Mollusca; class Cephalopoda; order Sepiida; family Sepiidae; genus Acanthosepion; species Acanthosepion pharaonis. The sequence continues at coordinate 2,039,093 of CAHIKZ030000332.1, read as the reverse complement.
TACAACCCATCAACTCATCAAAAACGTACTTAATTAGAGTAAATTATAGGTTGTACCTTTTTAAAATGAGTAGATAACATTTAAAACATGTTAAGTTAGTTAAGTGCGGTCCATCTTAGCAAATTGAAGTGTCGGCTGCTTTTTTTTTTTTTTTTAACATTTTCACTGGAGTCTCGCATCCCATTAATTTTTTTTTTTTTTTAATAAAACGTTTTTTATGCATCCAACTACACAAGTTCATACGAATTAATTTGTAAAAGAATTTCATAAAAATAAATTAACGGTTCCCTTGTTATCGACATGTCTCAAATCAGTGAATTCATGTGGTTAATGTACACAAGATGTTGTTGAACATTTCGTAAGCGTGCACCTTAAAAATTGCTTTAGTTTAAAAAGTAAATTAATAATAACTGCTTGGGATTCATTTTCACATTTACGAATATTCTGGACCGCACTTTTTAATCTATAAGTTCTTTTCTTTTTCAACTTACCTTTTTTTTTTTAATTTACATAACGGGAAAAGATTAGGAAGAGTTTTGTTGAGTTGAAATGAGAAATATTTCCAAGTTTCGTCCCAATTTGGTCGACTTGTCCGAATTTTTCAGTCAAGTTACAATAACACTGCTTTGTTCATTCAATTCACGTAAATAACGTTGAAGTTGAAAAGAAAATCGACAACGTCAAATTATCTTGACAAAAATGTATCATCTGTTAACAAAGAACAAAGGGAAATCATAGGCGGTTACAAACAACATTTTGTCCCCCATGAAAAAAAGAAAAATATTTGTATTTCCCCACCCCCTTTAAAATAAAAAAAAAAACTTCTTTTAAGCAAAGATTTCAAAACTACTTCTGATTCCTAGAAATTTTATGTACACATAACTGAATATCTAGAAAATGAAAGACTGAAAGCAAAACTGGTGAAAACAGGACCAGCGCTAGAGTCCTGCTCCCACCTGAAATTTTGATACAGCGCCCCTGTCTCTACAACGTTGATTTCAAGGTTTCCCAACCTGGGATCCACAAACCCTCAAAGGAAAATTGTAGGCGAAGAGCAGCGCTTTTTATAAATGTTATAAAATAAAATAAGACATATCTCGGCTGATTTACAGGCAAATAAACTAACATACTCAAGAGCGAGAGCCACATGTGAACGGGACAAGGCCCCATCATAAAAAAATGAAAATTATCATCATTTACACATATGCCCGACGCACAAGTTCCAGTCGAAAAATAAAATAATATTTTAAAGTGTTTCTATTTTTCGACCAATAAAAATGCTTCCCTCCTAATTATACTCGCATTATTTTACAAGCCTGTCAAGCCATAAAAAACGTCATAAAAGGGGTCACACGGGGAAGTACAACAGCACTCAACAGGAGGCCAGGGAAGAGACCTGTCACGGTCACTCAGCAGCAGTCAGCAGGAGGAGCGCCACGCCAACCAGTGAGAACTACTATGAGAGATCAACCTAGATCTGCAGCCAGCCTATGAACTATACCACAAGGTAGCTGTCCCAAAAACACATGTTCCTATTGAAATAAATCACGTAAATCTATTTCTGCTGTTGTATTTCTTTCTTGCAACCATACGCTTGTCTATAACACAAATTACCAAAAATCAGAGAATTATCCAATTTAAATTAAAATTTCTACATATTCATTAATTATTTTTATAATGAAGACGTTTTCTTATTTTTAAAAAAATATGAGAAAATGGTATTCTTATTGTAATAACAACCAATTACTCAAAAAAATGTTTAAGTCACAAATTTTTACATTTCCATAGACATTAGTTGCCAACACATCAACGCGGAAAAAAAAAGTTTTACAAAGATTCCAATACAACACAAACTGGATTGTCTTATTTCAGTTTTCGAGAAAATTTTTCATACTGTAGTGATTACTACTATGTTTGCCACGCCTACATTTTTCTCAACTGTGATTGGTCAAATAATAAATACTAATTATCACAGGACAATTTACTGATCGCATTCACCACACTGAATTTTTCCTACCATTAACTCACAAACATGCTTTTGCTATAAAATCACTGATTGGTTAATTTTTCATCCAATCAAATATTTTTCGTGTTCTTTCAAAATTTATCCCGCATTTGTGCTGGGAGCCTACCGATAGTAATATAAGTTCGGATTCATTCCCAAATTAAACAGTAGAGTTGAAGACAGTTGAAGACAGTAGAACTCAACTACTCACACGCGTCTACACAGATTATTCATTCTACTCACTCCGCATGCACACACACAGACACAGAACTTGAATATCATTCACCATCAGTTCTTTGTGAACAAGCCAAGTTGCAACAGCTCTGTTAGTTATACAAAATATACAATTGCACTTTCTGTATGTTCTTCTGAATACACATTTTATTTCAATACAGAACTCTGAACATTCTACTCAGAAAACTTGCTTAATTACATTTCCTAATTCAACTAACAGATAAAGGGAAACTACTTTTTTCTCCCTATTCACACATTACAAAAATTACTTTGTATTTGTTGTTGATTTTAATATATATTTTATCGTTGAAACACAAATCGGTTTTCCATTGTTTTTCCTTGATTTAAAAATGTATAAATGTTAAATGCTCTTCAACACGCAGCCTACATTAATCTTTTCAACAAAAACATCATTTACATTGGTAACCCCAACACTTAAGAAAATAGCATTTACAATACATTGAAATCTTTACATTTTTATTTTAAGTGATCATTTTCACGGTTTTGTCTTTCTAGAAATGTAAAAAATAGGGACTAGTAATTTTATTTTAATTACTAACTGTAGACTTCTGGTTAGTATTGCTATTAGTAAAAAAAAACAAAAAATTTACTGAGATATATTACCATCTAGAGAATCTGAAACAAAATGATATTAAAAAAAATGTTTAAAACACAAAGGTAAGAGAGTTCATTGCTCACTAAAAGAATATATGGTTGAATACTTTCAAAAGTAGACAAAGACAGTTTGAAATAGTTTTTTTGGATTATTAAAACAAAGTTCTATGAACTGTCATATGCTTCATTAAAAATCAATAATTGGCAAGTAATTTGACACTGGCAAAAACTCAACACTGGACATGTGGACAGAAACAAAATATTTCACATCGCTTCGTACACTCTCTTCTTGTCAATTTAATTTTTCTCCCCATTTTATATCAGAAGGAATTTCACATAGGCTTGCTATTTTCTTTTTTTTTCTTTTTGGATCAACAACTACTTTCTTTCAAGGCAAGGTATTCATTGCTCTAAAAGTAATTTTACATCATCTCGCAAATTTATTTCCTTTTTTTCTCAGTTCATTGCCTAATCTCTCTGAATGCAAGGTTTTCATTGATCCAAAAGCAATTTCACGTCAGCTGGCAAATTTATTTCCTTTTCTTCTCAGCTCATCACCCTATCTCTCTGAAGGCAAGGTTTTAATGGGTCCAAAAGCAATTTCACATCAGCTCACAAATTTATTTCCTTTTCTTCTCACATCAGCTCACAAATTTCCTGTTCTTCTCAGCTCACTGGCCATGTTCTCTGAAGGCAAAGTTTTCATTGGTTCAAAAGCAATTTCATATCAGCTCACAAATTTATTTCCTTTTCTTCTCAGCTCACCAGCCAATCTCTGTGAAGGCAAGGTTTTCATTGGTCCAAAAGCAATTTCACATCAGTTCACAAATTTATTTCCTTTTCCTCTCAGCTCACCAGTCAATCTCTCTGAAAGCAAATTTCCATTGGTCAAAAAGAAATTTCAGATCTTCTCATAAATTTCTTTTCTTTTCTTCTCACATCAGCTCACGAATTTATTTCCTGTTCTTCTCAGCTCACTGGCCAATCTCTTTAAAGGCAAGGTTTCCATTGTTTCAAAATCAATTTCACATCAGCTCACAAATTTATTTCCTTTTCTTCTCAGCTCACAGGCCAATCTCTCTGAAGGCAAGTTTTCCATTGGTCCAAAAATAATTTCACATCAACTCGCAAATTTATTTCGTTTCTTCTCAGCTCACCAGACAATTTCTCCAAAGGCAAAGTTTTCATTGATCCAAAGAAAATTTCACATAGGCTCACAAGTTTCTTTCCATCTTTTGCCTCAGCTCACCCTAATTTGATGGGAGTGCGTAATGGGAGTTATTATTTTGTACTCACCACACATTTACCCGAACATTTATAATACAATGAAATGGAAACAGCCGGAAAGAATTTGAAAGAACTCAAATTAAAGATTTTTTTTTCTGGAAGGAGAACACAGTCACAAAGTGTAGAAATGTTTTAAATGGTATCTATCCAACCCTGAAAAGCAAAGTTTGTGGATGTTACAAAGGTTTGTCTTTGCTTACAAGTCCAGCATGTCATGTTATTACCCACGTGTCAATAAAGCATCTTTTTTTCATGGCATCTACCCCCAAAATTTTCACTGTACACACTGGGTGTAGGGGAGTTATAACCCTGAGTAAATAATTATAAACTCCCTAACATTTATATATACAAAAATACTCGTAAAAATGAGAAACAGCAAGATGTGGAAAACACCAAAATGAGTATTATTCATTATCTGGTTGTTATGTGGTGTTGAAGACATGAGACAGTAATACTGAGTAAAATTGTGAGTTTGGGATCAAATGTAGATCAAATATGGATTAGAATTTGACTGAAAGATAATATTATATAAAGAATATTCAAAGTGTATACAATCTTTCTCATATGTTTTTTTTATGTGTAATAAGTGTATAATGAGGGTCCAGATAATTTAGGTGGAAACATGCAAGAAGTGTCTCGGGTTTTCTTACCTCAAATTTTTGTTGTGCCAAAAGATAAATGTTACTATTATGGCCTGATAAAGAAAAAGGAGATGAAATTTTCATTGACGTATGTGTTAATGACCTGCCCATGTGAACTGCTTGTCTGACATCATGTATTTGTGTGTAAAGGAGAAAAGTAGGGTTGATTCTCATTAGTTTAGAATGAGTTAGTTAATGATAATTATAAGTGTTATAATTATTTTATTATAATTATTTTTTAACACTATAAATAATTTTTATTTATTTATTTTTTATAAACATGACAAAAGTAATTAACAAGGTTTAAATGTAATTGGCAGAAATGTCTATTATGCTCCACTGCAATTAGATCTCTTTCTGATTCATTCTGCATGTCGGTTGGATGTGAAGGCTAAGAAAGCAAAACACAAAATAAAAAAAAGTCATTTTCTGTGTAAGGGCTCCAAGCATCACATCTGGTCTACAAAACAAATCCCTGTAATAAAATACAATAGACACTCACGAACGTTCCTGCCGAAAAAAAAAGATGACTCTGGAGGCGACCAGATTTGCTTAAAAGAAATCCCCTCATAAGCAAACCAACACAATAGCAGGCCAAGATGCCACCTTGTGTGCTGTCATCACCAACATCATGATTTCCTCTCTCATCGCCATCGTGACCTTATCCAAGCTTCACTAATCTCAACTCACTCATCATACAGAGAAACAGGCCAAGAGGATACCTGTTGACACTGGCGTGCTGACATTGTCACCACAATAATTGTCTCTATCATCACCACTGTGGTGTCACTTCATTTGATCTCCCATTAGGCCAGAATCCAACATTCTGCTACCAACCCACCAACACAACCCTTGAATCAACAGTCAGATTTGTGACTTCACCGAACACGCTCACACCCAAAGCAAAGTCAGATTCCGAGCTTCAGTATCCACTCCAGACCTCCCTCATTATCACCAACATGACCCCATTTTGTTGATATCCCATTTGGTCAGAATCCAACAGAGACATTCCAATCAATCAAGCATCCCTCATCACCATCACGATGGCCTATGTCAACCTTGCCAATGCACCTTAATAAGCAGTTCAGCTTCAATGCCGTCCTCACCACATGACTGCCAGCCCATCAGACCCCTCACCAATTTCAGCCATGAAGAAAGGTGTATACCAACCCAGCTAATAACACCCCCAATCTGCTTCACTAACTGCCCCAGGCCCCTCTCCTGACACCAACCATGACTTCAGCCAACCAACCCAACAAATTGATCAATTTCCAGCCCGACCAACAACACTCTTACACCTAATCGCTTTCCTTACCAACAGCAACTAAAGAACCACACATTAACAAATTTTGCCACCTTTTAAACAATTACAGGGTATGACTTAGCTCTGTCCATTCCTATTTATTTGGGGGTATTATATTAACATGTATTTCTTCATATAAATTGTTACCATTTTATATTTTTAATTTCGTGCATGTGCGTTGTTTGTTTCTGATTTTATTGTCTGCACATTATAGCAGGGTCAGTTGGGCACAATCTGTGAGAAAAAGAGCACCATGACGCAATTCACTCCACCAGAAATTTGGAAACGGTATGCAGTACTGCTTGACATTCATGCCGGAAGCTCCAATACAAACATTACAGAGTGTTTGGGTGTCAATCAGTAGACAGTACAGAGGATTCAGAAAGAGTTAGATAAGTCTAATAGTGATTATGAAGGTACGGCAGCTTGGAAAACACACTCTGATCATTCTGATAAGAAAAGAACTCTCGAATTTGTTGGTGAGGCCAACATCTTTTTTTCTCAACTCATTGCAAAGGTTAATTGCTCTTTTGACCTTTATCTCCTCTGACTACTCATTTACGAACAGAGTCACTATAAATAATGATTAAACCAACTAACAGCCTCATTTATATTGCGCTTATATTATATGTTCGCCTATCGTCTGGTTCACACTCCACCCTGGTCTTTTGAACAGGAGTAGAGGTTTATCCATTGTTTCCTGCTTAGGATTGGAGTTCCTTCTAAAGTCAACTTTAGCTCTATACTCCTAACACTAGATCTTACACTAATACAACTCCACACAGTAACACTCTAACTTGAGTGGCTCTTGGGCCTTGTATTGGGTGAACATTAGAAATAATAGGAGTGATTTATGGAGGAAAGGTATATTCTCCCATTTAAATTGCCAAGTTTTTTCTTTTATTAATGTGTGTTCCATCTTAAAAAAAACCAACAATGTTTTGTGGCAATTTTTAAAAAGGTGAATAGTTTTAACACATTCAACATTATTGATAAAAATAGTGGATTTTATATATATATTATATATATATATAATAAAAAGGCTTAAACACTAATATTCCATGGTCATAATTTATTCCATTGGAATCATAAATACGATCCAATTCATCAGACCTACAAATTCAAAAAGAAAACAGAAAAAACAACTCCGGAAATAAAAAAAAAAAATTTACTTTTTTCTGTTTTCAAATAAGTTTTTGTACACACATACATATATATATATTTATATATATATATATATATATATATATATATAACTGATCTAGCGAGACAAGCTTGCTAACCATTACACCACACCGAGATGCCCATATACACACACATATATATATATATATATGTGTGTGTGTATGCATATATATTTATATATTTTAGATATATGTATATATATGTATGTGTATATTAACTACTAATATTATCTCTCTCTCTCTCTCTCTCTCTCTATATATATATATATATATATATATATATAAATATATAGTAAAGGTAACAAATCTGTTGGTATATAATCAAAATTGTATATATAATATTAGTGGTTAATATACACATACATATGCAATCATATATCTATGTATGTATGTATATATATTTTATATAGTTTAGATATATGATTGCATATGTATGTGTATATTAACCACTAATATTATATATATATATATATATATATATATATATATATATATATATATATATATATATTTATTTAAAAATATGATTCCAACACGCTACATAAGAGTTCTCATGTTTCAAAACAATAGCCGAAAACTTAAATATAGTTATTTGAATTAAATTAAATTAAAGTAAGCTCTGTTCCATCTACAAGCGAAATTATTTTTGGAATAACTTATTTCTGAAATTTACGTGTTTTAATAGCAGATTCATTATTGAAATAAAAATTTCCATGGTAACGGCCAGCGTGATTGTTCATACAGAGAGGGGTGCATGATGTTAATAATTTGTATCAGTATAGAGTTACATTCATAGGTGTCAAGTCAGGGTAAGGTGGGGGTGTCTAAATTTAAAACGGAAGATGATTTTGTCTAGTCTAGTTTACGTGTCTATGGAGATTTATTTATTTTTTTATTTTATTTTTTCTGAAAGGGTTTTGTGTATATAAAAAAAAAAAAAACTGCCGTAACTTTTGTTTTTTGACGACTTCATAAAGGGTTATCTATCTATCTATCTATCTATCTATATATATATATATATATATATATATATATATATATATTTAGACCTGGGCATGAGAATAACAAATTCAGATTTGAACAAAAAAAAACATATCCCAGAATGATGCCAAAATCCACGAAACTCCATTGTCAACAACAGCATCAACAAGCCTGCAAGATCCAAATTACAGAGTACCAGCATTCTCTGTGAATTTACATGTGCCTTAAGTAACTGTGTTCCTTATGAAACCAAATTCATGAATAATTACATTGGGCATAACACTACATGCTTATCAAGAAGACTCACATTACATCTGTCTGAGGATAGCTCAATTAGAACCCATTTAAGCACACAGGAAACCTACCAAATTCTATCTACAACATATTTGTTCAAAATATGACCATAATATCTTCATCCACATGTAAAAAATGCTAAAAGTAATGGTAGAAAAAGCCAACACTCAATAATATCAACTATGGACATGGCCACAATCTGCCAAACTCATTTGGAAAATAAACATACCCATCACTAGACAAATCAATATACAATGCAAAAATAATTAATACAAAAATCTACATATTCAGTTAAAAATTAAACAAAAAAAAAACATTTTTGATAGCAGAAAGCGCTTGGATATATAGAACATTTGGACAGTTTTTACACAATTTATATCCAGAAAAGAAAACACTGATACGAACTCAAGAAACATTGAATAAAAAAGTTTCATCAAAGTACCTTGTCAGTTGTCTTTAATGAAACTTGTATAAAAGAAGGATTGTTGCCCAAATACCTAATTATATATATATATATATATATAAACAAACAAACAAGGAAACCAACCATAGGCTCTATATACACTATTTACATTATTCACACTATTGTCCTCATCTTTGTCACCATATTTATTACAACGTTTCAGCCGTTGTACGCTCTGGCCTTCTTCAGATGGTTTTAATGTCAAACTGAACCCTTTATTTCGCTCACTGGAGTAGACTGTTCTAGTTCCACGTGCCATTTTTAATGGATGTCAGTTATCAGTTATCTCCTCAAGGACACATGGCACAGTGGATAAAGACATTATTTAGATCCAGTGGCAAGACCCAAAGAGTGTGAGTTCAATACCCAGTTAAGGCAGTGGAGAACTTGGAGAGGGGAATTAATAGGAGATAACTGATAACTGACATCCATTAAACATGGCATGTGGAACTAGAACAGTCTACCTCAGTGAGCGAAATAAATGGTTCAGTTCGACATTCCAACCACCTGAAGAAGGCCGGAGCGTACAATGGCCAAAGCGTTGTAATAAATATGGCAACAAAGATGAGGACAATAGTCCAAATAATGCAAATAGTGTACATAATATCTCATCTCAGAAATATAGACAGATACTGAAGGGCCGAAACGTTGTAATAAATATGGCAACAAAGATGAGGATAATAGTCCGAATAATGTGTACATAATACCTCATCTCAGAAATATAGACAGATATTATAGACTCTATATGTAGTGTGCTTTTGTGTGTGTGTGCATAGGTATATATGAGTGTATACAAGTATACATATAAAAATTGCTCTATCTATATGACCAGGTGAGTGTGTATGTATGTCTACATATGCACAAGTATATATATAAGTTTGTTTTTTAAATCACTCCTTAGTTTCAGTGAACTGATTTCAAATCCAACAGACACCAAACAGCTCTTATATATATATCTATGAGTTAAAGAGGAAATGCAGATCAAATATGGATTGGAATCCAACAGAATTATAAAATAAAAGAACAAATAGGAAACGTATATCAATCTAACATGTTTCACTTTTATTAAAGCTTCATCAGGGATTGAGAGAAAACAGACATTGGTATTTTCAATCATGTTTGGGTCAGTTCTCATTGGTCAGGCAGAATTTAAGCCAGCTCTTGCAGAGGACTCTTGATTCAGCCCAATAGTGACACTTCGTGCATTGAGTACCTATTAAATTTTATTAAACTTTAACAATATTTTTCAAACAGTTAACAGGTTTTAATCAAAACAGTGATATAATTTGTCTATTTGGAACTTGATACAAAGCTTCATGATAAACAACATTTTTATTTTTCCCATTCATGGTCAGTACAAATACCTAGTTTTCATTCCCAATCCTTGAACAACCAACATCGAGCTGGTCATGAGTAAAGCAGGGTTCCATCAGATGAAGTCCACTTACTTTCAGTGATTGTCCTTGGGACATATTGATTGATATTGTATAGCTCACTCTCACCGAAAACTGAAGTCTTTTGAAATCAAAAGGAAGATCTGGAGGAATTAAGGGGATTTGGGGAATTAAAACTCTTTCCTCCTTTCCTGGACCAGTAAGAATTTCCACTTCCAAGAGATGAGGAAGCATATTCTTGAGAATTAACCTTGTTCCATTGCAAAGCTTTTCCAGATCCAGATTTCTCAATAGCATAACTGGCACATTTTCTTTTAGTTCTAGCTTGTGTGATGGCATTCCAGGAGGCTTCAATGAGTTCAGGAACTCTGTTGGGTAATTCACTGCCAGCTCTTGTTCAACCACATTGTCAATGGAAACATATTTCAGGCTTTCTTTTGAAATTTCTTGTAGAAGTTTCCAGTTGATGCTATCTATAGTTTGACTCTTGGGAGCTAATATGGTGATCTCACAAAACCAGTTTGAATACATGAAAGGTGTTTTTAATGTTTGGTTAATCAAGTCTTGGATACTTGATGCTGAAATTCCACAAGCATTTGGGAGTGAAATATCTCCATTTTGGTCCATTTTTATGGTTCCACTGCCAAGCGACAACAGTAAAGCAGCAAATCTTCCTGCTTCAAGGTCATCTGTGATTCTAACTCATACATTTGTTTTCAGGCTGAGTCTTTGAACATAGTTCCAGATGTAAGAATTTTTCAGGCAAGCATTGATTTCATCAGCTGGTGTTCCTCTTGCAATTACTGGAAATGTTTGTCTCAAATCACCAGAGAGTTGAACTCTAATTCACAGCCTGCTCTCGTTCAACCACAGTGTGAATGGAAAAGTACTTCGTGCATTCTTTCTTTCTTGGAGAAGTTTCCACTTGATGCTTGCCACAATCTGATTCTTGCTACCTAATATGGTGATCTCATAAAGCTAGTTTGAATTCTTGAAATGGCATTTAATGTTTGGATAAACATGGTTAATCAAGTCTTGGATACTTGAGACTGAATCTGCACAAACATTTGGGAGTGAAATATCTTCATTTTGGCCGATTTTGATGATTCCATTGCCAAGAGGCAACAGTAAAGCAGCCAATCTTCTTGCTTCAAGGTCACCTGTGATTCTAACTCTCACGTTAGTTTTCAGGCTGAGTCTTTGAACATGGTCTTTGAACATGGCTCCAGATGTAGGAATTTTTCAGAGAGTTTTGTCACTTTACCTTAAAAAGTGTGATGCACATAGACATTTTTGCATTTATTATATAAGGTTTATATAAAGACAAGGAGAAAAAACTATTCCTGTCTTTTTATTCAATTTGTTCCTTTACATATACACACATACACACACACATATATATATATATATATATATATATATATATATATATATATATATATATATATATTATCTTGACACCTTTCATATATCTTACATTTTCCTCTCAACCTTCTTTCTCACTTCCACATATATATACTGTCACTGAATTTTTGTTTTTTTCAAACACAGAGATATATTTTCTGTTTTCTTTTGGAATTTGTAGGTGTGATGAATTGGGTTGTGATTACAATTCAATGTAGTAAATTATAACCATGAAATATTACTGTTTGCACCTTTTTATATATATATATATATATATATATATATATATATATATATATATATATATATATATATAATAAACTGTATTAGGTCTTCTTTAAATATGCAAATACTTTTCGACAGTTCCTTCCGTCATCCTCAGGAATAGAAACTATTTTGTTTTTGGTAAAATTCAGATAGTATCCAAGATGAAAAAATATAATGCAAATTGATATATGTTTTTTTTTTTAAATGTGTTATTGATAAAACCTGGATGTGGATACAAAAAAGTGGTGTGTTAAATTACATAGCTAAGGTTGAATTTTTGAAAATTTAACTGTATGTGTTTTTTATTAACATGGCAATTTAAGAATTTTTTTTGTAGAAACTCCTACAACAAAAAAACTTTTAACTTGCCATATTAGTAAAGAACACATACACTTAAATTTTCAAAAATTCAACCTTAGCATTGCGACTGCATTCAACATGGCATTAACTAAGTAGTTGAGTAATGTCTCAGTTGTTATCCCAAAAATTTGCACATCAGATCAGTTTTTTTTAAGTCAAATATGTAGTGCAAACTGCAAAATTTATTTTACAATATATATATATATATATATATATATATATATATATATATATATATATATATATATATATAGCTACTATCTCTAAAAGAGTTAATGCTAACCTTGGCATTAAAATATCAAGGCACACTATTTTCCGAAGACTTAATGAAATAAATTTGAACAGTTGAGTAGCCTCTACAAAGCCTTACATTTCTAAAAAGAGCCAAATGAGCCGATTGAAATTTGCCACTGAGCACGTCATATGGACTGAAGAACAGTGGGATTGTGTTCATTTCAGTGATGAGTCAAAGTTTAACATGTTCAGTTGTGATGGGAGAAGGTTCATTCAACGTAGTCCTAAGGAACGATATTCACCTCAGTGCATTAAAACAGCGTTAAATTTGGAGCAGGAAGTGTGATGGTGTTTGGCATGATTTCAGCTGCTGGTACGGGACCTCTTGTTAGGCTACACGGTAAAATTAATACAACTGTATACAAAGAGATATTGAAGAAACATGTACCAAATTTGAAAACTGCAATTAATCAACCAACTGTATTTATGCAAGATAACGCGACATCTCACAGAGTAGAGTCTGTTATGACATTTCTTTCTGAGGAGGATGTTACTGTTAAGGAGTGGCCTGGTCAAAGCCCCGACATGAATCATATTGAGAATGTTTGGAAGTTACTAAATGAAAGAGCTAAGGAAAAGAATCCAGCAAACGTCAAAGAACTATAGACTAATTTGAAAGGAGAATGAGAGAAAATATCCGTTAATGAATGCATGACATTAATTCGCTCATGTAACAAAAGATGACAAGCTGTTATTGCAAGTAAAGGTCAAGTACTAATGAATTATGAACGCTATTTTCATTTGGATATGATGTATCCATTATAATAGTATAATTTTGTTAATCGTTCTGATGTTTTTGATCATCTATTTTTTTCGAATGTTATATAATTATTCTTATAACTTTATCAAAATAAGTTTATTGATCTTTATATTTTGGAATTATATAATTTACCTTTATATCCTTATCTTTCCTTGATAAAATGTTCTTTGAAGCTTTAAAATAAAAAGTTATTTCATATTTAAACTTTTTCTTAACATCTTTCTGATCTTTATGCTCACTACTGTATATATATATATATATATATATATATACTAGCAGCATGGCTTGGCGTTGCCCGTGCTTAATTCAAAAATCGTATGACTCATACAGCAATCGCTATCACTTGACTTAAAATATTTTTGCCTTTCCTTGCCATTTAAAGGAGTGCCCTTTGCCGTGCTGATGTTGCTACATGTTGCTCACACTGTGAATTTTTTCTAAGCTCTATACTAAACATTAAATCTGTTACGAAAAAAGAACTAAACAAAATGAACACAAAATGATCAGCTTTAAAAAAGGACTCATAACTGGAAAAACCGAATGAAAAAAGAATGTTAACAACAAATACTTTTTCACACCCAACTCAGTTCTGCGGAATCAGAATCAACGTTGAATTTAAGCAAGCGAATGAGCCAATTGGAATAAAGTGCCATGCAGATTTGAATTTTTCCCACTTGTGATGAATGCAGCTATCGATTTTTTTTGCATGCTAGTTAACATTCGTGTCAGTCAGCTGTTGGCTCTCATGCTGGCCAATAGAATCTCCCTGCTTATTCGTGGCAGCCAGTAGAAAATGGCTGCAAACTACATGAAAACTGCCATAGAAGCATGAAAAACTCGATTATTTCTACTATCGATGGAAAGTCAGTCTTGGCCTTGCCACTAACTTGGAGCATGTGCATGTAAATTTTGGTGCAAATCCGTCAAAAATTGCGGCCGTGCATTCGTTACACACACACACACACATCCTGCCTTATATATATATATATATATATATATATATATAAGGACAAAAGGAAAACTTATCTTAACCAACCCGTTTCCTCCCTTGAGGGACTTTATCAAACACTGGTTCCCGTACAATCACCTAAGTAGGTTGAACCTGGTCAAGTACTTAAGGGAAATATCTGGTCCTATAAGCTTGGATGTGCACTTTGCGTAATGGACAATAACTGAGAAATGAGAAATCAGAGACCCGAGTTCAGTTCAAATTAAAGTCGGGTTTCATTACATTCACTCACATGCAAATACCCTTGGAAAAATTATGAATCCACTTCTTTTCCATACCAAAGTTAAATAGTAGATTTCTTGTCTGAAAAATCCTTACAACTATAGTTAATGCAATATTCATTCACAAAAAAACAACAAAAAAACCAAAAACATTCTTACAATTCTTCAGACAGTTAGTTATATGCTATGCATGATACACGCTTAGGTGATCATCTATCTTTCGATACATGCCTGACGAGGCATGTTTTTTTTCCCGCAGTAGGTCGCCATTTCTCTCTGCGGTAGACCAGTTGCCATCCAAGGCTATAGAACCCGGTATGTCCTGCTATTTACCCATAGCTGGAGTTGAGAAGATGAGGATTCATACCTTTCCCAAGGGTATTAGCACCTAAGTGAATGTAATGGATTCAACTGGGATTTGAACTCGGCTCTGATTCTTCAATCCGAGCCGCTATCCATTACTCCACCATGACTCCTCCTTACAATTCTTACAATCCAAAAATGTTTTGGCTTTAAATAACTTACAAAGGTTGATAAGCCGTAAAAAAAAAAGAATCAGTAATCTTATTTTAACCATTGCATTATGATGGGTAGTTTGCTGTATTCTATTCATTTAATTAATGAATTTTTTTATGTTAGAAAAACTAAGTTTGATGCATCACCAAGTTCGTCTTTCTTTTTTAGACTATGGAAGTACAGTGTAACCTGGATATAAGAGATCCGGATATAAGAGAAACCCGGATATAAGAGAGATTTTCTCTGGTCCCAAATTAGAGCCTGTGTTAATGTATATAAAATAGAGATATAAGAAACCCGGATATAAAGAGATTTTCTCTGGTCCCAAATTAGATCCTGTGTTAATGTATATAAATTAGTCCCGGATATAAGAGAGATTTTCTCTGGTCCCAAATTAGAGCCTGTGTTAATGTATATAAAATAGACCAAACCCGGATATAAGAGAAACCCGGATATAAGAGAGATTTTATCTGGTCCCAAATTAGAGCCTGTGTTAATGTATATAAAATAGACCCGGATATAAGAGAAACCCGAATATAAGAGAGATTTTATCTGGTCCCAAATTAGAGCCTGTGTTAATGTATATAAATTAGACCCGGATATAAGAGAAACCCGAATATAAGAGAGATTTTATCTGGTCCCAAATTAGAGCCTGTGTTAATGTATATAAATTAACCCGGATATAAGAGAAACCCGAATATAAGAGAGATTTTATCTGGTCCCATATTAGAGCCTGTGTTAATGTATATAAAATTAGACCCGGATATAAGAGATTTTATCTGGTCCCAAATTAGAGCCTGTGTTAATGTATATAAAATAGACCAAACCCGGATATAAGAGAAACCCGGATATAAGAGAAACCCGGATATAAGATACTTCTTCTCCGGTCCAGACAACTCTCTTATATCCGGGTTATACTGTAATTTAAAAGAGAAAAAAAAATGGAAAAAAAATGTCAGAAAAATAGGGAAATAATTCGATTATCTCCCTTGTTGTTCGCTCTTCAATCTTCATTTTCCCCATTGAATCGCTTCCAAACATTGCTTTTTAAAAGTAGTAAAAATTTGACATCAATGTATTTTTTTATGAATTAACTTCATATTTTATATTTATTCTTCTCGTCTTTGTGGATCAAATCAGACGATAGAAAATAAGTAAGTGGTCCATTAATCTCTTTGTTTGAGACAATTGTGTTATTGTTTGTTTGTTATTATTATTTTTTATTCAAGACGTAAATTTTGAGAAGCAATTTTCATTGATTTGTCATGAAATATTAATTTAAATTTTTTTTTTTTAAAAAAAATTTATATTCATGAAAAATTTGGATGAATTTTTAAAACATTTTTATTTGAAAAAAAAAAAAAAAAACATTTTCCAGCATTTTTATTGCACATTTTTCTTAGAAAATAATAAAAAATCCCTTTTTTTTTTTTCCTATGGTTGTTTTTATTTTATTTTTGTTATTTAAATAAAAATCAAGCCTAATAATATTTTAATTTTAATTTACTAACTTATTTATTACTTTTCTTTTATATTTTGTTTCTTTTTCTTACCATAATTGACGATGAATTATTTTAATTTAATTTTCATTTTGTTTCTCGGTTGATTCTACAATACATGAATTTTTGTGAAAATAAATTTTAAAGCATATTTTTTTTCTTCTTTATAAAATTTAAGATGAAAAATTGTCTAAAAATTTAAATAAATTGTATAATAAAAATATATAAATATATGAAGAAAGTCTACTTTATACGACGTTACGTTCATGTTTACGTTTTTATTCGTTCATTCATTATTTTATTTTCTTCTGTCTTCCTTTTTTTATTTGACTTGATTATTTTGTTTTTTCATTTTTAAATTCATATCTTATTTTATTACATTTTTTATGTTGCATCCTCAAATTTTTATAAAGAAGTAAAAATATTTTTTATTTTTTTTATTGTCCCATTTATGATTTTGGAAGAATTTAAAAGCCTTTTTTAGGTTTTTTTTAGAAAATCTCTAAAAGTTTTAGTTAATTTAAAACACTATTTTTTTGTTTTGTTTTAAATTGTTTTTTTTTTATCGACTAATTTCTGGAATGAGGAGTTAAGCTTCATTATTTGCATTTGGACTTGTGTTCTGTTAATTAATTACATACATAACGTTTCGATCGTTTTGTGACCTTCGACCTTTTTTCCGGGTGTCTGTCAATTCGATTAAACTTCACAGAATTTCGAACTGAAGCCTTTTTTTAAATATCTAGGAATATTTCATTTGCTTCCTTTTTCTTCTTTTTTAATTTTTTTTTTTCTTTTTTTAATACTACCCGACTTAGGGATTGAACTGACAATTCACGAACCAACGCTATTGTTCTGTGAATGAAACGTTGTGGTAACAACAAAGATAGGGATGTTAGTCCAAACTTAAATAATATTTTCTTTTAAATTTTTGAAAACATTCTAAAATTTTAAAAATAGTTTTCTATTCTTTTTTCTTATATTTTTAATTTCCACTCCGTTTGACAATTGTAGAAAACTTTATTTCACGAGTAAAATTAGTTTTCAAATTTAGAATCGGACACGCTTAGACGATCATGTATCTTTCGATACATGAGTGACGAAACAGATTTTTCCTGCAGTAGGTTGCTATTTCTTTCCGCGGTAGACCAGTTGCCATCCAAGGCTATAGAACCTGGTCTGTCCTGCTATTTACCCATAGTTGGAGGAAGAAGAGGATTCATACCTTTCCCAAGGGTCACGTTAAGGAGGAACAGGAATGGTATTGGTAAGATGTACAAAGTATAGGATGTTGTGGAGAGTCATGATCCTCAACGTCTGAAGGGACACGGTAGAGAGTAGAAGAGGAATAGTCAGTCAGTTCAGTTATGTGCTATGTGTGATACACGCTTAGGCGATCATGTATCTTTCGATACATGACTGACGAGGCAGATTTTTTATTTTCCCCGCAGTAGGTTGCTATTTCTTTCTGCAGTAGACCAGTTGCCATCTAAGGCTATAGAACCTGGTCTGTCCTGCTATTTACTCATAGCTGGGGGAAGAAGATGAGGATTCATACTTTTCCCATGGGTATTAGCACATAAGTGAATGTAGTGGATTTGACTGGCATTTGAACTCGGCTCTCAGATTCCTCAATCCGAGCCTGCTATCCATTACTCCGCCATGCTTCCTCTAAAATATAATTTTATAATCGGTAAATTTGCAGATAATGCCCCAGTGACCAATTTTTAAAAAATGCATTATTCCTGGTGTAAAAAAAAAAACAAAAAAAAAAAAAAAACTTTTTTCAAAAGTAGCTATAAAAAATGAGCAAAGTCTACTGTTTTAAGTAGAAGATATTGCCAATCTTAGTTAAGTCCTGGGTACAGTCTGGCCGCCTCAGTCAAGAATCTATGAAGAAACTCGGTATGGTGAGGGATTGACCTCAGGAACATAAATCAAACATATTGTTTCAGATAAACAGTGGAGGCCAGGCTGTACCTGGGACCCAACTCGGATTTACGATAAGTCTTACTCTTAAACAGTAGAGTTTCCTCATTTTTTTGTTGCTACTTTTGTAATAATCAGGCTTTTTTACACCAGAAATGATGCATTTTTTTAAAAATTGGACACTGTGGCATTATCTGCAAATTTACCTTTTAATCTTTATTTCGTGAAAAACATTTTTTTTTTTTAAATTAAGAGAAAATATAATTGTTTTTCTTATCAAACGTGGCTTACAGCCATATCACATTGAAACACTTGTGTCTCATATGACCACCAAAGTTAATCAACATCAGTGCAGTAAGCTTGGATGCGTGGGAAGTGTAAATGGAATTGGAAATCGGAGAGCAGAGTTCAAATTCTAGTTAGAATTACTAACACGCAAATACTGTTGGGGAAAGGTATTATTCCATCTCTTCCCCCCCCAAGCTATGGTTTAATTAGTAGGACTTGTATCAGTAGATAATTATTATGTCCAGTAAATCATCTTGCAATTTAAAAATATTTGCTGGCTTTAAATAACCTGCAAAAGGTTGATAAGCCATAAAAAATCAATCAGGAAATCTAAACAAACGGGCATATTTTTCCCCCACAAATTTTGTAAATTCTGAATGACTAATTATTTTCTATTATTAGATCCTCCATAAGTTCATTGATAATGCCGTAATTCATTCTGTCTGAATTTCTAGCAGGACAAGTTCTCATTATTTACATTTGAACTAATGTCCTCATCTTTGTTGTTATTATTGCAATGTTTTGGTGATTGTGATCCCGACCTGCTTCAGGTTTCTGTTGATTTGGGACAACAGCCAAGTGGATTAAACCACTGGTTTGTAGATTTGGGTGACATAGTAATTTTGGGTTCAATCCCTAATACAGGTAGTACATCCTTAAACTCTGGGACAACAGAGCGAATGATAACTGAAATATTCCTGGATATGGACAGCAGAACGAGATTAACTTAGTATCTGTTTATATTTCTGAGATGAGGTATTATGTACGCTATTTACATTGTTCGGACTATCTTCCTCGTCTTTGTTGCCATATTTATCACATTTCAGCCATTGTATACTCTGGCCTTCTTCAGGTGGTTGAAATGTTGAACTGAACCCTTTATTTCGCTCGCTGGGGTAGACTGTTCTAGTCCCATGTGCCATGTCTAATGAATGTCAGTTATCTCCTGTTAATTCCCCTCTCCAAGTTCTCTTTGGGTCCTGTCACTGGATCTAACTAACGCCTTTATCCACTGTGCCATGTGTCCAAAGAGCGCGAATTCAATACCTAGCTAAAGTGGTGGAGAAATAAAGGGTTCAATTCGACATTCCAACCACCTGCAGAAGGCCGGAGCATACAACGGCCGAAACATTGTGATAAATATGAGAACAAAGATGAGGATAATAGTCCAAACAATGTAAATAGTGAGATTAACTTACCCACCCCCACCAATATTAACTAAAAGATTCTGTTCAAAATATCTTGAAGGTTCCCTGACTCTTGAAGAAGAGTACAATGGCTGAACCATTGTGATAATAGCAACAAAAATGGACTTCTTTTCTTTCTTTTTTTTTCTTTTCTTTTTTTTTTTTGTAAAGGTAAATTCATTTGTAATTTTAATTTGATGATATATATATATATATTTTTTACATTACTTTAATGTTGCAAGCATGTTTATTTAGTTTGTTGTTAATTGCTTGACTGTTTTATAAACAGTATGAAATAGTTAATGATAAAAATTTAAGTAATTTAGCATTAATTTTTACATGCTTGAATTTGTGCGTAAAAAATGTAAAAGATAGTTGCATTAAAGAAAACATTAAATTTGTACAGAACCAGTTTTCTATTATTTGTTATTTATTCAGTACATATCAACTATTGTGCTTCATGCTAGAATGTGTGACACCATGGAGACATGTAAACTTTACACCAAGGGTCGGCAACTCATTCGACCCCGCGGGCCGGATTGTGTTATAATGATGGGTTGCGGGCTGGCCAAAGGCCATTAATGAAAAATTAAGGAAAATTACATATGCAGACCCCTGTCAACCTAAATATTTAAAACCATAATGAAAATAAACATTGAGAAATCAGAAAAACAAAAGAAAATCTAAAATTAAAAAAAAACTAACAAAAATTACTTTTCCTGAAGGAATGTCAAAATACTTCAAAGTGAAAAAAATCAACCAAAGTGAAATGGATGAAATTATGACGTGTAGGTTTGAAACTGTTATTGAAAATTGTTCCACAAACAAACCACACACACACACATCAAACAAAAACAAAGCACATATACCCATACATACGAGTACAAATAGTTGCAAACATATACACTTACGTATGTACGTACATATGCGGCATCATCCACACATTCATGAGGCATGTATGTATAATGCGCGTATGTTTAATTGTCTTTAGATTTCTGCTACCTCGCATGTCAGTCCCTCCCTGGCCTCTTTCACTTTATCATTCCTTTCACTTCTGTTACCTTTTAATGTAGCCAAGGGTCATAACAAATATGTATCCATTATTTGACATTAAACGTAGGCAACGCAACTTGGTAAAATAAGTCTCATGAAAGATAACTGGCAGATAGTCTAATTCGAAAGCCTCGTCTCTCATGTTAAAAATAGTCATTGGTAATCAGGCTCACGGGCCGGTCAAAATGCCTTTGCAGGCCGGATCCAGCCCGCAGGCCATAGGTTGCCGACTCTTGCTTTACACCTACCAGACTATAAATCATATTGAACACTTTATTCTTGTCTCATAGGCACATACACACACACACATACACACTCTGGTTGGGTTTGTTATATTCAGTTATGAGCAAATAGCATTGGAAAAGATATGAATCCACTTCTCCCGACAGCCATGAGTTAATTAGTTGCACTTGTATCAGTAAATCATTATTATTTCCAAAATAATTCTTACAATCTAAACATATTTTTTGGCTTTAAATAACCTGTAAAAGGTTGAAAGCTGTAAAAAAAAAAAAAAATCAAAAAAAATCAATCAATTACACCAACACAAGCATGTGGAGTGAGTGCGGAAATATGTAAAAGGAAAATTCAAGAGCATATTGGGGAAGTGCATTCAGGTATGTTGACAAATTTGTGGCGTCAACATTGAAGCCAAAACGTACGAGGGACTTTAAAAAAGTACCCAACCTTTGGACATAAAAAAAAATTAATTTTGTACATTTCATAAATTTTACTTAATCACCTTCAAAATACTCCCCTTGGGAGTTCACAGACCTCTCCCAACAGTTCTGTTACTGACAGTAAAACCTCTGGAATGCTATGGCATTCCACCATTGCTTTTCTCACAATTTCCTCTTGTGACTCAAATCGCTTCCCTTTCAGTGTGGTTTTCAGATTGGGGAAGAGCCAGAAGTCACAGAGTATGGTGACCCCAGTAAAAACACATTACATATTTTTGAATGAGACAAGTTTTACTGTTAATTTACTGTGTTTGCTTCAGTCTTTTTTTTTTTATTGCAAAAAATAAGAATTGATTGTTCAAAAACTGTTTATTTGTAGTTATTGCAAATGGCCGATATTGGGAACAGCCACATATTTCCATGACATCACATTCCTTCAAACACAACCCACAGTAGCTGAAACCATTATTCAGTATCTTCTTTTTTTAATGCCATGCCCCTTCAGTACACTGACAATCATGGCTCTCTACATATTCCCTTTCTTCGCCTGTAAATTCCTATGTCTTCTTGGGAAAGAGAGTAGAGTTGCCTTCCCCACATTTTAGAATTCAGTTCTCAATTTCATAGAATGACTGTTATCTACAGCTAGAGAACCCACTCTGTTCTGCTATTTAACCCATAGCTGGGGGAGAAGAAACAGATTCATACCTTTACAAAGTGCATCAATCCAAAAGGGAATGCGACTAGCTCAAGATTTGAATTCGGTTTGCCCAATTTCACTTTCTACAGCCATAGTTGCTACACAATCCAACACACTCTTGGTAATAATTATAATAATAATATTAAAAGAAAAATATATTTACACTCACCTCAACGTGCTTCAGAAATATCATGCAAATTATTTTATTACTATGCTTTCATTTAATGCAACATCTACGGTTTTAACAATTTTTCCCCTAATTCCTCCGAAGGTAATTAGATTTTTCCATAAAAAGAATTAAGAATTATTTTGAAATTCTTTTTTTTTTTTTAGAAATCAGGAAATTCAATGCAGTACTAGAAATGGTGATCATCTAAATCTTCTCTCTCCCATAACAGCGAAACAGAAATCGGTTAAAAAAAAAAGCATTAAATTTATGAATGTCACGGTTATCTTAAAAAATCAGTTAGTTATGTGCCATGCATGATACACACTTAGGTGAACATGTATCTTTCGATATATGACTGACAAGGCATATTTTTTCCCACAGTAGGTTGCCATTTCTTTCTGTGGTAGACCAATTGCCATCCAAGGCTATAGAACCTGGTCTCTCCTGCTATTTACTCATAGCTGGGAGGAGAAGAAGAGGATTCATACCTTTCCCAAGGGTATTAGCACATAAGTGAATGTAATGGATTTGACTGGGATTCGAACTTGGCTCTCCAATTCCTTAATCCAAGCCGTTATCCATTACTCCACTATTTGATCTGATTTCACTTTGGGGAGATCGGGAGGACTAGTTCCTTAAAACAAGCCTGCCTCTTCTGTAACAGCAGAATTACTAGCTGTGCAAGCACCAACTTTTCCAATCATATTTCTTTTTCTTTTAAACTTGTTAGCAACTCTTGTAAATCACATTTACCATGGATTGTTTGGTTGTAAGAAAGTCCCTTTTTTTATATTTTCAGACCTTTATGTTCTGTTAGATTATTTTCATTAATATCATTGTAAAGGGTTTATTTATTTCCAAATCTGTTGTATTCCAAATAATATGACATAAGAATATAAGAAAAAATTGCCACGTTTGTTGTAAGTTTCACTGTTTATAGTTGGCATATTAATATGAATCTTCTCATATTCATGATGCTTCAGCGGCTATACACTCCAGCCTTCTTCAGGTGATAGACATTGGAATTTCTTACTGAACCCTTTACTTAATCTATGAGGGTAGATTGTTCTAATTCCAACACATATTGCTTGAGCAGACAATGGCCAAATCGTTGTGAATATGACAATAAAGATGACGACAACAGTCCGAACTATGTAAATAGTGTAAATAGTTACAATACCTCATCTCAGAAATATAGGCAGGTGTCTGTGATTGTATTAAGAACTTTTAAAAATTGGATTGGAATTTTACTAATTTTGAGACAAGCTTAAGACAGATTTTCTTTCATTTTTGTTTATCATTTCACCCCAAGCAAGGCAATAAAGCCACTAAGACACAAGGGGTTACTGAGTGTAATGATTGACACTGCATTTAAATTTTTGAAGTTGACTGGGAAGCAAGAAGCTATGAGAGTTACAAAAGTGATAATTGTGAGAGAAGAAACTGTTAGCTTAGAACTTAGTTACATCTCGCCATTTCAACTGTAAAATGATGAGACCTTGCCGCTAAACTAGTATACATTCATAAAGTCTAGATACCATAGAGGAACGTTCATCAGAAATATAAAATACAATTCAATATGCAATATGGATTCAGGAAGCAGGTGTTCATTTGGCGACAGAATCTGTCAGTGTTCATTTGGCGACAGAATCTGTCAATGTTCTTTGAGAATGTAGCTCTCAGTAGCCAATCACTATGAAAATAAAAAAAACACCTTCTTTTCATTGTTTCCATTGTACAAGAGTCACTCCAAATGTAATATCTGTTCATGTTACAGATTCTGCTAAGGCACTGGCCTGTAAACCCGCTTCGTCTGATTACTAAAAATAGTATCAACAAAAATATCTACATTTGTGTGATTAAATAAATTCATTATGGATTGTCTTGAAATATTTACAAATCACCTAATTTTCATTTTATTCTCAAACTGAGATTTCTCAGAAAATAATTGGTATAAATGACATTATATTTTGGCACCCAAAATGTGACACAGATAAATTTTATTTTCCTTAATAGCCACTTTTTTTGAAGACAGATGGAACAATTTCTTTGAATTTTTTATGATGAATTATCTTTACTAGTTTTAACCTGTGAAAATTTCATGGTTTTTCTATTTCAAATTTTTAATGCATCTTAATTCTTCAGTTAATGATTGAATAAACTCATGGCAAGTTCTACGACAATCAAAGATATCCTTAGAAATTTTCCTATTGCATTGTTAAATATTTGAGCTTAACAACTTTAACAAAACATTGCAATAACAATCATAGATATGAATGCTGGCCATTATTTTAAAAAGTAAGAAGGTATAAATGACAATTATTTTTCTATTTCACTGAAACATCCGTTAAACGCTTCTCTTCACTTCTTTCATTTTCTCACTGTAATCAAGTAGTTTCCTTCCCCCTCTTTCCACGTGATCAAAATGGAATAGTCTATTATTTATGAAATATTGACAGTTTTATCTTCCCTTATTTCTTTCTTTCTAGCCAAATCGCCATCTTACGAACATTTCTCTTAATAATAATTTAAAAATAATTCAGCCAACAATGTTATTTTAATTTATGGTAATTGGATTTTTGGCAATTACCTTACTCAGTTTCCGTCGTTTAATATGTTGCATCTTAAAAATGGCAATTTTATTGCAGTCGTCATCATATATCAGCCTTTTGGCTGGGATCAAAGTGTATTATCTGTTCTTGTCAGCTTAATCTGATTTTTTTGTCTTCATTTCTTTCTTTCATTTTCTCACTGATCAAAGTGGAAGAGTCCATTATTTATGAGGTGTTGGCAAAAGACATTAACACTTCTATCTCCCTTTCTTTCTTTCTTTCTGTCATTTTCTCACTGAAACTAAGTAGTGTCTATGATATGTCTTCTCACATGATCAAAATGAAATAGTCCATTATTTATGCAGTATTAGCAGAAGAGATTAAACACTTCTATCTTTCTTTCACTGAAACCAAGTAGCATCTCAGATATGACTTTTGTCTTTTCACACAATCAAAAAGGAATAGTCCATTATTTATGAGGTATTGGCAGGTCATAATGTTCATGCAATCTAACAAAAGAACAAACAATCATAATAGCAAATTCATTATCTGATCGTCATGGACCCCCTGAAACCCATCCATGAACCCCCTAAGGTGTCCATGGGACCTAGATTAGAAAGCCCATGTCTAGATTATGATTTTCTGATAAAGATGAGAAAAGTTATGTTGAAAACTGATATTTGATGTCCGGTATATGGTTCCAAAAACAGATAATGATTAATTTACCATATGCAAGGAACTGAGTACATTTTAAATATATTTCCATAGACAATTTTCTTATATTTCTGCATATTTAAACTATGTTATAAAGTTCATCTAACACTTAGTATTTTAACACGATGTTTAAACACGTATTGTTTATTCGTCTTTTCTGTGTATATAATCAGTAAAAATAAAAACATGCCTTGAAATATGTCCCACTAGTGGAACAATGAACACTAAGGGATTAATCTGTTTTTTTCTTTCTGCAATTTTATAAATTGCCCCAGGTTTATTGAAATCAAAATTTAAAAACTGTATTTCAATTTTTTTTTTTCCAAAAATAAAATAACAACTAAACTAACAGAAATTGATTAAAAGTGTGTACTCACATAAAAGTCAGGCTTACGTCATTGGCCTGGGAATTAACAAATCTGAAATTAGCAAGAAGGCAAGATTTCTTAATAAAAAAGGGGCCAATAAAAATAGCCAATACAGACTATATGTGTTATGTTATTTAATACTTCAAGAAAAACCTTTCTCTTGGTGAAAAAACAGCTGATTTGAGAGACAGTGCGACTTTGGTCTGTTGGCCTGACAGCAGCTGTGGAGACTAACATAATGACATGTACGACTCAACCCACTACAGAATAACAATCATGGTAGCCAACACTATTTTGAGTCATATGCTTAATTACGTATGATGTCATGATTGTTGAAAATTACATATGATGTCATGATTCTTGAAAACCTGCAGACTTACAGCCCTATCAGATTGAAACACTGGTTCTCCCAAGATCACCAAAGTTAAGCAACATTGAACCTGGTCAGCACCTAGATGGGTGACTGCTCGGAATGAGAAATCAGAGAGCCAAATTCAAATTCCAGCTGAGCTCATTATAATCACTACAGTGGAGTAATGGATAGTGACTTGGATTGAGACTGGAGAGCCGAGTTCGAATTCCAGTCAAATCCATTACATTCACTTACGTGCTAATACCCTTGGGAAAGGTATGTATCCTCTTCTTTGCCCCCCAGCTATGGGTAAATAGCAGGAGAGACCATGTTCTGTAGTCTTGGATGGCAACTGGTCTATTGCAGAAAGAAATGGCAACCTACTGCAGGAAAAAATCTGCCTCACCAGTCATGTATCAAAAGATGCATGATCACCTAAGCATGTATCACGCATGGCATATATCTGACTGATGTGAAAATAGTCTTTGGAAAGTTTTGAATTGACCTCTTCTCCTCCCAGCTATGGGTTAAATAGTAAAACTTATATCAGAAAATTATTATAATCTCAAAAAAATTTTTTACACTCCAAAAATATGTTTCAACTTTAAATAACCTTAAAAAGTTTGATAGGTCATAAAAAAACAAACAATCATGTAAAAGTTAGTTTCATGGTCCCTTTAATTTTAGCCAAAATATCTGTAATTACATTTAAATCATGTGTAAAAGTAAATTAGGTCTTCCAGAAACACTCATAGATTGAGTTTTGGATCAGAGAGGTTCTTCTTGAGGAAAACATTTTATCACAGATAAGATTAACCATCTGGGGTAATGTTGTAGCATACCTACAGACGATAATGGATATGCCCCCATTCCCATTAATACAGTAGTGTATACTGTATGCTGGTCTGCATTGTGGAATTCATTTGAATCACTTCTAGCAGTTGACTACTACTTCTACACACCTCTGGCAAATCTTATATGTGTTGTTCTTGTCCTAAGTATTATCATTCATTACCAACATTCATATGATTATTTTGTTCAGTAACCTTCTCTAGGTTACTACAGGTAAAGTACATTATTATCCTGTATTTAATGGTTTTCTGAACAAAAATGAAACAAAAATGTTAGAAATCTCCTCTAAAAAAAATAAATGATCGACTTCAGAATTAATCTGTGTCAAGCGCTTGTTACAAGTGCATAGTAGGACTTCTGCAAATCTCAGATGAACATAAATTTGGTTGTAAAGCTGTTAAACACTTATAATATGGCTCAATTGAAGATCTTGTGTACAGACAATGCCAGTAATAATAGACAAGACTTGTTATTTATATTAGATCAAAAAATTTGGTGCAATAAAACTGAATAAATAGTTGAGCTATACAACTAAATACACACCTCTAAGCAGATCAGTTTATGGCCATATCACATTGAAACATGAGTTCTCACAAGATCATTAAATTTAAGCAATGTTGAGCCTATATAGGTGAATGCTTGGGATGGTTTGGTTTATTTTGTTTTATGCATATCAACCTCAGTGGGTTATTTAATGCCGACAACATTTTTAGGATAGATTCGTATGAATAGAATATGTATTCTTTGGTTTAGATTGGTTTGGTTTATTTTGTTTTACGGCATATCAACCTCAATGGGTTATTTAATGCCGAGAACATTTTTAGGATAGATTCGTATGAATAGAATAGAATTTGGTTTATTTTGTTTCTGGCATATCAACCTCAATGGGTTATTTAATGCTTTTTAGGATAGATTCATATGAATTTAGATTGGTTTAGATTGGTTTGGTTTATTTTGTTTTATTTTCAATGTTATTTAATGCATATTCGTATGAATAGAATATGTTTCTTTGGTTTAATTGGTTTGGTTTATTTTGATGCAAAACCTTTTATTGCTGACAAAATTTTTTATTGCTGGTAATATTTTGTTCAGTCAAAAATCTGTTTCTGGTAATATTTTTCCTTCAAAATTATATAGCTGGTAATAATTTTTTTCAAAAAAGTATTTCTGGTAATAGTTAACAATTTTGCCCATAGCTGGGACCCTAACAGGTGCTACCACCCTGGGAACACCAGCAATTAAGAGGTAGATCCACGCTCCTCAAAACCTCCTGATCAGAGGCCTTGCTGCTGGACGTAGTTTATCATCTTACCCAGGACTCAGATGTAGTTTAACGTCTTGCCCAGGATGGACGACTTGGGAATGCAAAGTGCTGTAAGCTTGAATGTGTGTGGGGGTTGTACTAGATAACGGTGCAGAATTTAAAATTAGTGAGTTGAGTTCGAATTCCAGTCAGGTACTTTATATTCACTTATGTTGATATAACCTTGGGAAAGATATGACTCTACCTCTTCTCCTAACTATGGGTTAATTAGTAGAACTTGTATTAGAAAAAAAAATCATTATTATCTCATTATATGCTTACAATCTCATCATTATATGCTTACAATCTCATCATTATATGCTTACAATCTCATCATTATATGCTTATAATCTCATCATTATATGCTTATAATCTCATCATTATATGCTTATAATCTCATCATTATATGCTTACAATCTCATCATTATATGCTTATAATCTCATCATTATATGCTTACAATCTCATCATTATATGCTTACAATCTCATCATTATATGCTTACAATCTCATCATTATATGCTTATAATCTCATCATTATATGCTTATAATCTAAAAAATTTTTCCGGCTTTAAGTAACCTTCAAAAGGTTGAGGAACCATAAAACACAAATCAATCTAAGCAGATCACCAATTCTAGGAAAATTTGTGAGGTTATTTAAATCCATGAAGAATAATTGAAATAAAAACAGCTACTAAAGACCAATATTGCTTGGTTTAACCATTTTAAATATTGGATTCTGTACAATATTGAAATTAATGAACATGTAACAAAATTAAATCAGAAAGTAGCATTTTATCATTTTCTTTTTGCTATCAATTTACGTTATTAATTGAATAAAAGCTAAACTTTAAAAAAAAATCTTCATTACACATTTTCAGTTACCACCAAAAGTATACGTGCCTACCCAACTCTATTCAAGCGATGATTACCTGAGATCAGTCCTCCTTGAAGCATCCCTGGATTAAACTTACCTGCAAACAGATCTTCAGTTTCTCCGTCTGTTTGTGCCAGAATGCCTTTACGAAGAAAGAATAAATATACGACAGCGTTTAAGCTGAAAGTTGTCGAAACTGCTGAGAAGACGAATAACTGCGTTGCTGCGAGGGAGTTCTGCATCTCGGAGAAACTCGTCAGAGACTGGCGCAAAAATGCCAACCAGCTTCAGAAAATGCCCAGGCAAAAATGTGCCAACCGAGGCAAACCTAGCAAGTGGCCAGAACTGGAGAAAAAAGTTGCCGAGTGGATACGCGGAAATCGTCAAAGCGGAATATGTGTTACTCGTCAAGCTATTCGGATCTATGCGTTAATGGAGTCAAATAAAGACGGCATTGTAGACTTCAAGGCAAGTGCTGGATGGTTCACGCGATTCATGAAGAGACACGACTTAGTGCTCCAGCGAAAAACAAAAATCGCTGAGAAATTCCCCGCAGAACTAGATAAAAAGATAATACAATTTCATCGATTCGTCATAAAGAATCGGTTGAGAGAAAGTTATAGATTATCCTGTATTGGTAATATGGACGAAACGCCAATCTTTTTCTACATGCCAGAAATTCGGACGGTCAGCCATGATGGAGAAAATACAATATTTGTGAAAACCACTGGCCATGAAAAGATAAGGTTTACATTAGTCTTGTCGTGTATGGCTGATGGTACAAAACTAAAACCAATGGCAGTGTTTAGAAGAAAAACTCTGCCAAAAGAGAACTTTCCGGAAGGAATTGTCATCCATGTGCATCCACAAGGTTGGATGGATGAGGATGGCTGCAGAAAATGGACAAAGGAAGTTTGGAATTTGCGTCCTGGTGGACAACACAATGAAAAGAGTTTGCTTGTCTGGGACCAGTTTAGATCCCATATAATGAAAAATGTCATTGATGATGTCCGATCGTACAATACGGACATTGCTGTCATCCCGAGTGGGCTTACAAGTGTTTTACAGCCAATTGATGTGGGCATCAATAAACCTTTTAAGGACATGATGAGAATCCAGTGGAATAACTGGCTGTGTGATGGAGAGAAAACGTACACTGAGGGTGGCGGTGTACGAGCACCACCATTGCCAATGATCTCCGAGTGGATAATTAACTCCTGGAATGAAATAAAGATTGACACAGTTGTTAAATCTTTCAAGAAATGTGGGATTTCTAATGCCTTAGATGGCACGGAAGATGATTATCTATGGAATGACAGAGATGAAGAGGACGTTGAAGATTTGCAACCAGTAGGCAGTGAAGATGATGATGAGGATCCCTATGATGACATTATTCACCAGGATGATTGTGAAGCTTTCTTCGCTGGTGATAATGGTAGTAATAATAATAATGAGGGTATGGATAAACATTTCTGTGATTTTCCAGGATTTTAATAAATTTGTATGTTTGATTTGCATAGTTTTTTAATTTTGTCCTTAAAACTGCTCCAATTTCATCTGAAAATCATGGCATGTGACAATGAAAAACCAATGAAGCAAGCAACTCTTAAGAAGGAAGCATGAATTTTAAAACAACTACCAGGTATGTAAATAACATTGTATCAAGCAACAATGTATGAAGTAGATATTTATTTTAATAAATAAATTAACTTTGATAAGGGCGAAGAAAGTAAATGTATTGATTTTTGTGGAAATGTGAAGTGATATTTTTCAACAGGTAATGTTAAACTACTTCCTTGTTATTCCTATGTACTTCAATCATCTGGAAATGAAGAGAAAAATTGAAATCAGGCCAAACATTTTTAAATTATCCAAAGTAAACCTATTCCAATATTTCATCTTGGACAAGTATTTTGATCAATTAGAAAACCATACACAAAGTTTGATTTTAAAAAAAAAGAAAAAACTGGTAAAATCCGTTCAATTGTTAGTTTCCTTGTTTTCATACAAAGAACATCTGAATTATTACAGGTTTTTCACACCAAAGACGCCCAATTTCAAACATCAAGGCAACGATTACGTTCAACAAATGTTTAATTCGATTATGCTTTCAACTTAAAGCGTCCTTTACAAATACATCTATTTTTTTTTTTAATTGTTTTCACCACATGCAGAATCACCCCAGGCAAGGCAGTAAAGCCACTAAGACACAAGGAGTTACAGGGTATGGAAGAATTAGAAACAGAAACATTAATAATGAATGAGAAGAGGAAAGAGTAATCAAGAAGACTATAAATAACAATTAATATTGCATTTAAATTTTTGCAGATTAAAGTTGACTGGAAAACATGGAGCCTGAAGGGAGTTCCACAAGCAAGAAGTGCAAGAAAAGAAACTGTTAGCATAGAACTTACAGTTATATCTAACCAGCTCTACTGTAAATCAATGAGATCTCTATGCTAGTCTAGTCAGTCAGTTATATGCCATGCGTGATACATGCTTAGGCAATCATGTATATTTCAATACATGACTGACAGGGTAGATTTTTTCCCACAGTAGGTTGTCATTTCTTTCTGCGTTAGACCAGTTGTCATCCAAAACTATAGAACCCGGTCTGTCCTGCTATTTACCCATAGCTGGGGGTAGAGAAGAAGAGGATTCATACCTTTCTCAAGGGTATTAGTATGTAAGTGAATGTAATGAATTCAACTGGAATTCAAACTCGGCTTTATGATTCCTCAGTCTGAGCTGCTATTCATTAACCCACCATACCTAATTCAAAGGCGGACTGGAGACATGAATCCTGAAAACTACTGACACTTAAATTTGCTCAAACATGAACTGAAGACAAAAATCCTACAAAACCCAGATAACTAAGTGGACTTAAAAGAAATCTATCTACTTATCTTCCTCATTACCAGTCCTTCAGTCACTGGCTACTGGGCAGCTCTAAGTCCTCCGCTCACTTACCTACTCCTTTCATGACTGGATCCTCTTTATCCCAACTCTTTACCTCTCTCTGCTTATATTGATAATCACTGGGGTCCCACCCACTCCATCCACTAGTGTTCCGAACCACCCCAAAGCCACATGGTTGGTCAGATCTTTAAAAGACTACTTTTATGACTATCTAAAATCATTGATAAAATTTTCAATCAGTTATGTGCCATTCATGTTACACGCTTAGGCGATCATGTATCTTTCAATACATGACTGACAAGGCAGATTTTTTCCCACAATAGGTTGCCATTTCTTTCCGCAGTAGACTAGTTGCCATCCAAGGCTATAGAACCCAGTCTGTCCTGTTATTTACCCATAGATGGGGGTGGAGAAGAAGAGGATTCATACCTTTCCCAAGGGAAAGTAGTTTTCAGGATTCATGTCTCCAGTCCACCTTTGAATTAGGTATGGTGGGGTAATGGATAGCGGCTCAGACTGAGGAATCATAAAGCTAAGTTCGAATTCCAGTTCAATCCATTACACATGGCACATAAGTGAATGTAATGGATTTGACTAGAATTTGAACTCTGCTCTCTGATTCCTCAATCCAAGCCGCTATCCATTACTCCACCGTGCCTAGACTATTACTGCGATTAAATTCAAAAACTCTAGGTACCATAGCAAAGAGCTCATCTAAAACAACTACCATGAAAGTATTTATAGAAAAAACATAGAAAGGTAACCTTACGGTGGTGGGAAAGTGACTGAATTTAATCCAGCTTTGAGAGTTAGCGGCAGAAAAACATGAGACTAGCCAGAAAGAGACAAAAATTTACACAATTTTTCATAAAAAAAATAAACTGAGCAAAATCCTGAACAGAGTGTTTGAAAATTTTATTTAGTAATATAAATGTTAAATTTCTTTCAGAAAATGACATTTACCCTTTTGATAATTCAGTTATTCAATTATTTGGAACATTGAATCATACAAACATTTTTTTCTCAAACCCAGTCTTAAGGTATCAGAATAATCGAGGAATTAGTATAGATACCTTCACTAATTCACAATACCTATGGTTTAAAATGAATTTTTATAAATGAAAAAGATTTCTTGAAGCTTTCATTTTAGCTTTAATTAATGAAAGCTAAAGGATTGAACTTACTATTTCCAGTAAGCAAAACACTGATGTATTTCAAATAGAAATTAGATTGACTGGAATCCCAATTTTTTGCTTGTTGTCAGAAAATCATTTAAAAATCAACCATTTTTGCTACATTTTGCCACATTTGTAAACAAAAGTTAATTCTCGGTTTTAAAAATCTTCCAAAAATAAAATATGCTTTTCTGAAACTTTATTTGAAGAATATTAGCTGATTTAAAGTATAATTAATCTGATTTGAAAAAAATATTCTTTACTTTAAGTTTAAAATAATAGAGAAATAGATTTTTAAAACAAACAGTGGCAGTGATTACGCAGTTATCACCATTGCTTTTCATTCGTAGATCATTTAAAAAGTGATGATAAAATGTGTTGTATGGAGACTCTATCTGTTAAAACATAATTTTAGTAAATGACGGGTCAACATCTTTTTTATATAATTTTTAAATACTGAGTAATCTTAAAAATGTTGGAAAATATTTTCTGTAATCTAATTTTGGGAATGTTGACTTTAAATTCACTCCTATTTTCTAATAATGCCGTGTATACTTCAAAAATGGGTATGTTACGTAATATTTTATATACATAAAAAAATTTTAAATTATTTAAAAAAATCTTGGTTCAAAATTATTTGTATTAAGCTTTTCAATTTTTGATTAGTAAATATAGTTTTCATTTAATAACAATATCACCTAACAAGATTAAACTAATGTAGAATTTATGAAGATTTTTATTTTAAATTATTATAAATTATAATTCAAATTTTACAAAATGAAAAAAATTCTTGTGAAATTTCATTATTTGTAGAAAAAGAAATTTTTTCTTAAGGCAATTGTCTTCTTAATAATCTTATTTATAAAAGCAATTAAACGCTTTTCTAATTATATAATTTCATAGTATTATTGCATTTTTCATTTTACAATTTGGAGCAGATTTTCTGGAAATAAGTTGCCATTTGAAAAAAAAAAGATTGATGATTTACACATTCTTCAAGGAGTCCTTCTTTTAACTAATAAAAAATTTTGGGATGAAAATTTAATTTTTCAAAATTTCATGAAATTAAGTAAGTGGGAGCTTCTTATTTTTTAAAACAAAAAATTTCAAAAATAATATCCTTCATTTGTGAATGAGTACTGAAAGTTTCGTTAAAATCCAACATTTACTTAATTTTTGCAATTACTTGAATTTCCAAATCAATGTGTTTTTCACCAAAAAAAAACAGCACTAAAATACGGATTGTAAATACTATGTTGACTGCTAATGCAAAAAAATAATATTTTTAACCAAAATTTGATATGTGCTAGAAAGGATTAAAAAATTTAATAAAATAATAATGAAATAATTTGATTTTTTTTTTTTTCTCTTAATAATAACACAAATGTTTTGACAATAAAACTTTGGCGCCTTTTTTCATCATGCTATGCTGTTTTTCAGTGAAAATGTGGAGGTAAGCGTTATTTTGATTCACATCAAAATTTTACTCTAAATAATAATTGCTGTAGAATTGTTGTCCGCAAACATAAAAAAAATTAGTCAGAAATTAAAGTCTAGACTAATAACTTAAAACATTCCAAAAAGAAAAAATCATGAGAGAAATTTATGAAAGAAAACAAACAATCCAGTTGCTGCAATTTTAAAAATCAGTAATTATATACCCATAGCTATTGCATGGCCCAGTGGATAAAGGCGTTGGTTAGATCTAGAGACAGGACCCAAAGAGTGTGAGTTCAATACCCAGTTAAGGCAGTGGAGAACTTGGAGAGAGGAATTAACAGGAGATAACTGATAACTGACATCCATTAAACATGGCATATGGAACGAGAACAGTCTACCCCAGTGAGCGAAATAAAAGGTTTAGTTCAACATTCCAACCACCTGAAGAAGGCCAGAGCGTACAACGGCCGAAATGTTGTAATAAATATGGTGACAAAGATGAGGACAATAGTCCGAATAATGTAAATAGTGCAACTAATACAATGCAATGTTTATCATGAATTTATAAAGAAATAAATATGAAAATAAATTTTTTATTCATAAATTTATAAAAAAAAAAAAAAAAAAAAAATGTCAAACATGAAAATTTAAATAAACATAACAAGTAACTAATTGTAAATTTTGAACAAATACATTTTTGGGGCATTTCTTTCATGCAGTAATTCATTGATATTTTCATAAAATTATGAATAAAAAAAATTGTTTTCACAGTGATTTATAAAATGGTAAATAATAAATATTACATTGTAGATGGTTTAAATCTCTATCTATAAAAGGCAGGATGTGTGTGTGTGTGTGTGTGTGTGTGTAACAAATACATGGCCGCAATTTTTGATGGATTTGCACCAAAATTTACATGCACATGCTCCAAGTTAGCAGGAAGGCCAAGACCAACTTTGCATTTCCCAACTCCCATCGATAGTGGAAATAATCGATTTTTCATGTAGTTTGCGACCATTTTGTACTGGCCAGCATGAGAGATTCAGACAAGCAGATTGAAAACAGCTGAGTCTACTAAAACACGTTGATCTCCATTCTACCTGCTCCAAGGCTGGCTGCCACGAATAGGCAGGAAGATTCTATTAGCCAGCATGTGCCAACAGCTGACTGACACGAATGTTAGCTAGCATGCAAAAAAAAAATCGATAGCTGCATTCATCACAAGTGGGAAAAATTTAAATCTGCATGGCACTTTACTCCAATTGGCTCATTCGCTTGCTTAAACTCAACGTTGATTCGGATTCTGCAGAACTGGGTTGGGTGTGAAAAAAGTATTTGTTGTTAACATTCTTTTTTCATTCGGTTTTTCCAGTTCACGAGTCCTTTTTTTAAAGCTGATCGTTTTGTGTTCATTTTGTTTAGTTCTTTTTCATAACAGATTTAATGTTTAGTATAGAGCTTAGAAAAAAATTCACAGTGTGAGATAGGCAAGAAGTAAGGCCTGTAGCAACATCAGCACGGCAAAGGGCACTCCTTTAAAGGCAAGGAAGGGCAAAAATATTTTAAGTCAAGTGATAGTGATTGCTGTATGAGTCGTACGATTTTTGAATCAAGCATGGGCAACACTGGGTCATGCTGCTAGTGTGTATATAATATGCAGACAAATTTGGTGTTATAGAAAATCTTTAGAAGCCAATTTATGATCTTGAAAGAATATTAATTCATGAAACAGACTAGGTGTTGACCTCAGTGCCCACTTATTATGCTCTCGGTCGCCGATTGAGCACTATGGAGAAAAGGGAAATTTTAATGGCTGCTGCTGCTTTAGTGCATCACTCTTCATAAGAACTGAGTGCTATGACAGCCAGTATGGCGTTTATATAACACATATATATGAGCACATGGCCAAATAGTTAGAACATTTGCTTTCTGACCATGAGACCTGGGTTCAAATCTCACCACAGGTTGATTTGTCAGGAAGAAGATGTCCTAATGTTATCGGTCTGAAGTGGGGATGATCCCAACGTGGAATACTTTTGGAAAGTGCCTGAAAACCATACCACGGATTGACCCAAGCCTTGTGAGTGAAATTGGATAGACGGAATGTTTGGGTGACCGTTGATAGCTGTGCTAGCATGAAGTCACAAGTCATCGTGACCGAGAGTTTGACTGTGCTGGCCTTGTTCAGATTGTTGATTACGCTAGATAACACGCTCTCTCCCAGAAACTGTAACTAAGGTCTGCTCAACATATTTGCAGTATAAACCACAGGTGGGCTCTGTGGGTCTTGAACAAACACAAATGTGCCTGAGCAAGCATCTGAATTGGGGATTGGCTAGTCGCCCTAATATATAGATATCCCAGAATACAAGTAACCAGCTATTACTATTAATTATATGTGTTAAAAAATTACCTTTCTCTGCCGTGCACTGATAGTCTAGGGGTAAGAGTCTCTGGCTGATATCAAATCAGTCAAGATTCAATCCTGGGTTGAAGTAATTGGATGTCTATTGACTGACTGAGCTAGAAGAGCAAAACAGGCTGTCTGTGGATGAATATATATCTTATTTATAAAATGCAGATTGTGTGTGTGTGTCTGTATGTTTATATATTGGATCGGATTTCCTACATTTTTCAACCGATTTCAACAAAACTTCACAGAACTACGTAAAATTACCTTGCGGTGGTTCTGACAGCACTAAAAATTGGGAAAACACAATTGTTTTTGCACGAAATCAATTTGAAAACATGATTCTGTTGCAATGAAAGGGGGACAACTCATATCGAGTTATACTTATTATAAAACTCAGGTTGTTTGTGTGTGTGTTCGTTTATATATGGGATCGGATTTCCTACATTTTTCAACAAAACTTCACTTTTTTTTTTGGCAGGTAGTGTTTCTTATTGCACACTTTTTTCTTTATTTTTACATTCAGAATGCTTTAAAAATTCCATTTACAAGACAATTGTTTATAATGAAATTCTATTCAATCAATAGACTCATAACGATTGAAAACAATGTTTTTGTTTGAGTTTGGGTTTGACCAATTCATAAAAAAAAACTAAAAAGAAAAACTAATTAAGACATGCGTGTCCGTCAACCTTAAACAATAATCTTTGTCAATTTTATTTTTCAGTCTTTATGATGGTCAATACTTGATCTATCTCTTACTGTTACATCCCCAGGCACCGCCGTGCTCTACTGCTAGTTTTATATATAAGTGAACATTGAAGTCAACAGGCTGTTTCATGCTAGTCGCAATCGTCAGGCTACGAGGTTCAATTTTTTCTGACTATTTTTATATATATATATATATATATATATATATATATATATATATATATATATATATATATATATATGGGTCAGTGGTGCATTGTGGGTAATCCATTCTGGCAGTTATTTTTTGGGAAGTGGCTTGTTTATTTATTTGGGTTAATTTATATTACTTGTTATTTTATTTTCATTTTTTATTTTACATATTCTTTGTGGTTTTCAATGTTTTATTAACATAGTAAAAAAATTTGGGTAGGGATTTGCTTCAGTCGCTTATTTAATAGTTTGTTTTGGTCCGGGAAGATAATTTAAGCTATTTATTCATCCAATTTTTAGATTGATTGCCATAGTCTATTCTGTTATTTTGGCAGGGGGGGGGCAGTTTTTATTTTATTTATTTATTCATTGGGATGAATTATTTTTACTTGTTTTTACATATTTATATTTATTTTTATTAGTTCTAACGGCTATTTTAGCGGGAGCGATTTGTTAATTTATTAATTTATTTGGATTGACTTTTACTTATTTTT
>CAHIKZ030000332.1:1960000-1995000 GCA_903632075.3 Acanthosepion pharaonis | reverse complement strand
ATGAAGTTTTGGGACTTATAAACCCAAAATGTGTTGTAATACCTGTGCAACAAATCTCCGTCAATGGCTAACCAGGAAGAAAAAAATCTATGCATTTTGCAGTGCCTATGATTTGGGGAGAGCCAACCGATCATGCCACAGATTGCTACTTCTGCATGATGTCTCCAATTTCTAAATGATTGTCAAAGAAATAGAAATGGACAGTGCAATATCCAAACATTCCATCAGGTTTGCATCCTGTCTCAGTAACCGTTTTTTACCAGAGCTCATATTACAATTTCTGTTGTTGTAGTTTTTCTCTAGCTCTACAGGTTCCTATATTGCATTCATTTCTATTCTTGGCTGGCGTGGGATATTTTTGTAACTTAGCATATGTGCTGATTCCTTTAATTTTCATATTTTCCACTGATCTTCTCTATTATTTCAACATCATTTGAATATTATTTCCATTTCTGATTTTCTACGTAAATGTGACTATCAAAAGCCTCTTCTGGGATCTACCTATTGAGAGTAACGACACAATACAATTGCATCTATTTAGTTTTATTTGTCTATATTTCTGACATGAGGTATTGTACCTATTTATATCGTTTGAACTGTTGGCCTCATCTTTATTGCCATATTCACAATGTTTCATCTATTGTAGACTCCCACCTTCTTCAGGTGATATACACTGGAATTTTAAACTGAACTCTTTATTTAGTCCATGGGGGTAGATTGTTCTAATTCCACATGCCATGCCTTGTTTGGATATCTCAGTTTCAGTTAATTCCCTTTAATAACTCAACTCTCCAAGTTTTTGTTGCCTCTGCTGCGACCAGCTTTACTCAACCAACACTTTTATGCACTAGGCCATGTAAGTGAATTTTTGGGACTTGTAATCATTTTTTACCAGGGCTCATATTACAATTTCTGTTATTGTTGTTTTTCTCTAGCTGTCTGTATTACTGGTTCCCATGTTGCATTCATTTCTATTCTTGGACAGCATAGGATATTTTTGTAGCCTAGCATATGTGCTGATTCCTTAAATTTTCATATTTTCCAGTGATGTTCTCTGTCTATTATTTCAACTTCATCCCACAAAGGGCAGTGATCTCTTTTCTCCCTCTATATATAGTCAGCCACACCTGATTTTTCCATTTCCCCTCATGTTTACAGTGTTCCATCAGTCTTATCTTAAGGGGAGCATCCTGTTTCTCCTTTATATTTCTTGCCACAGCTGCATGGGATAGTGTACACGCAGTCCTTAATCATGTGCTCCTCTATGGAAGGTCTTGCTTGGAAGAGGTGTTTGCAAAGTGTTGAACCACTTTTGAAGGTTGTTATATTGTTGTAACCTAGGAAAAGGTTACTGAATAAGAATAACCAAATCAAAGGTTGGAAATGGAACGGTAATATTTATAACAGGAACAGCATACAAGATTTGCCCGCAGCGTGTAGTAAGTAATCAACTGCTAGTGGTGAGCTAGAAGTGAATCATGGTGAAACCCAAGTGGAAGACAACATACAGTATATTCCACTGTATTTGTAAGGACTGGGACATACCCATTATAGTCCATAGGTATGGTATAACATATATGGATCACAGATCTTTGGGGTTTTTTTTGGCGGGGGGGTCAGTAATCCCATCACATAGGGTAGACAGACCAAAGCTTTTTTTTGAGTGTTGTTATCCTCTTGTACATCCTTCTATCCCTGTTTGTAAAGATGAAGACAACAATTTGAACAATGTAAATAGTTACAATACTTCATGTCAGTAATATAGACAGATGTTGAAATATCCTGTTCTTCGCATTACTTACAGTTGGACTCATCTTTGTTGTTATTGTCACACTAGTTTGGTCGATACTATGAAAGCTTCAAAAACAAAAATAGCCAGTCTTAGCCAATTCTGGAGGACTGAAAATAAAAATGACATCTAAAATTATTGGCTCTAAATTTCAAGATATCCTACTAGTATTAAATGGATATTTCATCAAAATTATTGTCCATGCCTGATTGATTATTGTTCTCCTAATAAATTAATTATTATACTCCAAATAACTTTATTATATATAATTATTCTCCTAATAAATTATTATTCTCCTTTCCACTCAGGTTTTCCCACATTTAACTGACCTGTGAAAAATGCCCCGTGAATGTCGGAACAAAGCCGATAACTTCTGCTATGTGTGTGGCGAAGTGACTTTTGCATCTCAAAAGCGAAATATAACACCTGTTGTGAGAAAAGCTTACCAACTATATTTTGGGCACAAAATTCGAGACCAAGACAAAAAGTGGGCACCACATATATGTTGTAATACCTGTGCAACAAATCTCCGTCAATGGCTAACCAGGAAGAAAAAATCTATGCATTTTGCAGTGCCTATGATTTGGGGAGAGCCAACTGATCA
The DNA here is from genome assembly GCA_903632075.3 of Acanthosepion pharaonis. Taxonomy (NCBI): domain Eukaryota; kingdom Metazoa; phylum Mollusca; class Cephalopoda; order Sepiida; family Sepiidae; genus Acanthosepion; species Acanthosepion pharaonis. Next base: position 1,992,607 of record CAHIKZ030000332.1, on the reverse strand, counting down.
TGCCACAGATTGCTACTTCTGCATGGTGCCTCCAATTTCTAAGGGACTGTCAAAGAAAAAGAAATGGACAGTGCAATATCCAAACGTTCCATCAGGTTTGCGTCCTGTCCCCCATAATAAAGACATACCAGTCCCAGAAGCACCGGAATCGTATGAAATTGAGTCAGATGATGGGGAAGACAATGAATCTGCAACTTCATATGACCAAGATTATTGTCCAGCATCCGTCTCCAAACCACACCTCATAACTCAAAGTGACCTAAAGGACTTAATCAGAGACTTGGAACTTCCTAAAAGTAAAGCAGAACTGTTAGGTTCCAGGATACAACAGTGGAATCTATTAGCAAACTGTTAGCGGATTGTCTAATTAGTAGTGGCTTCCTGAAACCTGTTCTAAATTGTTGTTGTGCAACAGTAACAAAATCTGTTTTGCGTAATGCAGTTACACAAAAAGCTTTCTCAACATCTGCAGAATACTCACTATGAAAGGTTTGGTGTCTGCCAAAAGCTCTATTAACTTGATATTAAATGTAAAATATATTGCAGTAATAAGCCTTAAGAGTTTCTTTCTCTCTCTTGAAATATAACAAATAGGAAATGTTTATCAACCTGACATGTTTCACTTTTATTAAAGCTTCATCAGAGAATGAGATATGAAGTAAAAGAAGAAAGAAATGCCTTTATTTTTACTTTTGCCTTCGATTTTCATTGGTCAGTCATGTTTCATATGAATTCAACTCTTCAAAGTTAGTATAATTTGTGGCGTTCCGTTGTAGCATACCTACGAACGATAATGGGTATGTACTCATTCACATAAATACAGTCTAGTTGGTCTAGAGTTGGTAATTCATTGTGGAATTCACTTGACTCACTTCTAACAGTTGACTACTCCTCCCACGCGTCGCTGGCGAATCTTATATGCATTGTTCTTGTCCTAAGTATTATCATTCATTACCAACCTTCATGTGATTATATACTATTCAGTAACCTCCCCTAGGTTACAACACATTCTAAATTCAAAGAGAGACGACACATCCATCCAAAGTTTCAAGAAATTAACAGGTTCCAAGCTTACCTGAAAAACTGTAAGTCTTTTTCTCCATATCACATTCTTTGATGAAACTTTAATGAAAGTAAAACATGTTAGATTGATAAATGTTTCCTAGTTGTTATCTTATTATTGTCACCTTCCAATCCATGTTTGATCTATTTTGTTCCCAACTCATATATATATATATATATATATATATATATATATATATATATATATATATATATATATATATATAAGGTCATCCCATAAGTTCTGTTCAAATTTTGAATAAAGAAAACAAGTGATCAAATGTTACATTTAATTACAGATTCAATCAACAATGTATTTTCCCTGATTATCTATGACTTCCTTCCATCTATTAACAAGCTAATTCCATTACTGTAAAATTCTTTTGGCTTTGATTCGAAGAATTCACAAATGTCAGTTTTAACCTCTTCCTGTGTTACAAAAGCTGTTTCTTCCAAATGATTCTGTAAGCTACGAAACAAATGGTAGTCTGAAGGAGCAAGATCGGGAGAATAAGGTGGATGAGGAATTTTCTCCCAACCAAGTTCTTCGATCTTTTGTGACATGATTCTTGCTGTGTGGGGTCGCGCATTGTCCTGATGAAACATCACCTCTTTTCAATTCACTAGAGCAGGTCTTTTTTTCTCAAAGCTTGGTTCAAACACTCTAATTGCTGACAGTATATTTGAGCATTAATTGTTGCATTAGGTGGTAAGAATTAAAAGTGGATTATTCCTTGGCGATCCCACCGGATTGAAAGAAGAACCTTTTGCCCATGAAGTTCCCTTCTCGGCTGTGGCCGGGGTCCTTCCACTTTACCAAGCCACTGTCTACGATGCTTAACATTTCGATAAAAGATCTATTTTTTGTCGCCAGTCACAAGTCTATCCAAAAACGGTGAAACAAGTTGGCGAGAATGGAGAGAAGAGCAGATGTCAACTCGGGATTTGAGGTTGTTTTCAAACAATTCATGAGGCACCCATTTTCCAAGTTTAGCAACTTTTCCAAGTTGTTGAAGATGACGATGAACAGTTGTATGGTTTGAACTGAGAACCACTGCCAATTCCTCAACTGATAAAGCAGGATTTTCTTCAAGGGCTGCTTCAAGAAGCATTTCATCAAACTCAACTGGATGTCCAGTTCAATCTTCATCTTCAAGGGTGAAATCTCCACCTCTGAATTTTGCAAACCATCTTCTACAAGTTCTTTCATTCACACATTCCTCTCCATAAACTGAGTGAATGTTTCTAGCCGCTTTGGCTGCTGAGTTTCCTTTCTTGAAACTCATAAAGCATTATGTGCCTCAAATGATTCTTGGGTACTTCCATGTTAGCAGCGTTTTAATCAAACAAAATTTAATTTTATTGTTCTCTGAAATAAAATTTGATCAGTTTAAATGCATCTAAACATAAAAATAATGTTCAGCTCCATTAGACATTATAAAATACTCTTTAAATTTCATTCATTTTAACAAAAAGGTAAAATTTGGACAGAACTTATGGGATGACCTGATATATAGTGGGGTGCAGAAAAAAAAGAGGAAATTTTAGATTTAATAAATGATGAAAAAAAAAAAATTAGGTATATATTTTGCCGTATGAATGAACTAAAAAAAAAAAAAAAATTAACTAACATAAATTGTTTAACCATTTGTTGTTCCAGGATGCCACAATTATCAAATTTTCTACAAGAGGTGATTGTTCTCTTTCAGAAAGGACATCCAACTTGGGGACAAAAAAAAATGTCAAGAAATTTTGCCAGAGTTCTTTTAGTTTCAACACAGCATCTAACATTTGGGTTTTGGTTCAGCTTTGAACTATTAAATTTCTATCATTTGTTTTTGTTTCAAATAACTGTAACAAAAATTCCAACAATTAAATAAACTGTACCAAATTTCCTGTTTTTTTGTGGGGGACCCTGTATATTAAGAAAAAGAAGTATAACAAAGCAGGAAAAGTTTTCATGTGAGGCATGTCATCCTTTAGGACTTCATTGGACTAAGTTTATGTTGCTGTGACAAGACATACACATGAACAAGAGAATTTAAAAATTTTTTAAAAATTTTATTAATGTACTTTCGGTATTTAATCTAGCCAAATTCATTTAGATTCTTTTTCTTTTAGTTTCCATCACTTTTGTCATTAAATATCCCACATTGTAGTAATAGAAAATCTGCCAAGAATAGTGAAACATTGTAAGAACCTAGGGGACAAATTTACTTTGGACAATCTAGCGATTAAAGCACTTTCTATACATTTTTGTCTTAGTAAACTGTTTTCAAATACAACCGGACAGCCATTTTTATATATATATATTATATATATATGTGTAAAAATATATAGAAAATAGGAAAGAACTCATTAGGTAAATAATCCAAAGTTCTTTAGTATTGAATAATAACAAAAATACTAGAGCACTTTATTTTATATATATATATATATATATATATATATATATATATATATATATATATAAAAAAAAAAATGGCTGTCTTAAAATAATTGTCGGACTCTGTTCATTTCATAATGTGTGACGTCATTTGTTTACATTTGATACACCATGAGCAGATATGAATGTACGTAAGAGATTCATGGAAGATTGAAGTTTAAAAGCAGTAAATTCGACCTTGCTAACCGAACACTCCTCTGTGGCTAAATTGGTAAAGGCACGTCAAGCGAAATGACGGTTCCATATAGGATACAGGTTCGAATTCTGTCGGAGGATGAATATTTTCTGTGAAAATTTCTCAGACATTCAGGCCGGTAAATGTTGTTTAATACTGTTTATTATAAACAGAGTATTTACTTAAATATTTGTATCTATAAAAGAATGTATAAACATAAAAATGTCTTTATATATATATATATATATATATATATATATATATATTAAGTAATTCATCAAGTCTAGAAGAAACTTCAACAGAATGTAGAAAGCACTGGACAGCCGTTTCGTGCTATATTTGGGACTCATCAGCAGTGTGCATCCACTACCGAGAATTGAAACCCGGACAGTTACGTTATCAGGCAAACATTATGCCAACTGTACCAACAGGCCTCAGTGATGAAGAGGCAGCGAATTAGACTCGATATAGCGCCACTTGATCACATATTCCATGGTGGAACTCATCTGAGTAAGCCGGTTCAAGCAAGGATATACAAGTGATATATAGTTAAATTCCCAGATCAATTCTGTAGACAAAACAAATTGGTATAAGACGACAACTGGAAAATAAAATCTTAGTTTTTGCCGACGTGTTTCATCTTATGACTTTTTCAAGGCAAAAATGAAATCAAAATGTTTTTGTTGTTATAGTTACATTACAAAATCCAAATTTAAAAAAGAGACAGATGCTTCTGCATAAGCCTCTTTCTGTTTAATGTAAGTTTCCTTTGTACTGAGAGTTTTTTTTTTCTTTCCATGTCGACAATATTGTTAAATTCCCAGATCACTTCTGTGGGCAAGACAAAGTGGTATAAGATTACAATTGACTAAAAAGAATATATATATATATATATATATATATATATATATATATATATATATATATATATATAATAAAGTAATTGATTTAAAAAATTTTTTTTTCGCTACACAGTTCTAACCATGTTTCAAAAATGGAAGCTGAAAGCTTCGAATTTAATTTTGTAATTAAATTAAAGACATTAGTTCCATTTCATCCTCAAGCGAATTTTGGAGTAACTTTTAAAATTACTGGGTTTTAAAGGCACAGCAAAAAATCATAATTCACGTTTCCAAGGATACAGAGAAATCTATTCATCCAGACAAGGGGTGTCTGCGTGTTCATTATCGCTGTATTTTGATGTATCAGTTATTAGTTACGTTTTTGGTATGGGTAGGGATGTATTTTTTCAATGAAATCTGACATCCGTTAAATGCATGTCATCTGGATTTTTTTTTAAATTTATTGTTAATGGCAAAGATTCTTACGGCATTTTTTTTCTATTTGCATACTTATAGATTTTTGGGGGTGTTTAGGTTAGAATACGTTTTATTTAACTACGATTTGAAAAATATTTTCACTTTTAATTTTTAATATACTATATTTCTTTTTAAAACAAGTAAATGTATTAGAATCACTTACAGTATGTAAAATTATTTTCACATCAAGTATAAGTGTCTTTTACTAGGTCACAATTTTTAAAAAATTTACATTTAAATATTATTTAAGTAAAATTTGACAATGATGGCAAAAATAGCTAATTAATTTCACTGATTTAGTAAATTTTTATTTTTATATAAACCTAGTAATATATTGTTTCTCATGTAAGTACAAAGGACATGGGTCATTCAATGGCTTACATCTTCTAGCTTTTCATATTAATTTCATTTTACTGTAGGTGTTTTATTGGATTCTTTTAAGTGCTTGTAGTACTTTGAGAGAGGTGTTTAGGTTAGAATACGTTTTATTTAACTACAATTTTAAAAAATGTTTAGGTTAGAATCCGTTTTATTTAACTAAAATTTTAAATACAACTTTAAAATATTTTCACTGTTAGTTTTAATAGACTATATTTCTTTTTAAAAGAAGTAAATGTATTAGAATTACAGTAAGTAAAATTATTTTTCCATATCAAGTATAAGTATGTATATTACGATTTTTAAAATTTTATATTTAAATATTATTTAAGTAAAATTCTGCAAATGACAAAATTTTTGATGAGCATGTCAATTTTATATATATATATATATATATATATATATAGTTAAATTCCCAGATGAATTCTGTGGACAAGACAGATTGGTATCAAATGACAATTGGAAAAAAAAAAATTACATTTTGCCGACGTGTTTCGTCTTCCGACTTTTTCAAGGCAAAAATGAAATCAAAATGTTTTTGTTGTTATAGTTACATTAAAATTCAAAATTAAAAAGATAGACGCTTGTGTCTAAGCCTTTTTTCTGGTTAATGTAAATTACCTTTATGTCGACAATATAGTTAAATTCCCAGATGAAAAAAAATAAAAAAAATAATAATCCCTTACTGTAAAGGTAATTTACAGAATTGATAAGCTGTAAAAAAAAACAACTCCAACAATCAATCATCTTTGCTGTTGTTATCACAATGTTTCAGCTATTGGGCATTCTGGTTTTCATCCATTCTATGTTGAGCCCGGGAATTTTGAACTGAACCCTTTATTTAATCTATAGGGATAGACTGCTCTAATTCAACTGCCCACATCTAAGAATAGCTCATCTAGTTCTTATTTTTAGTACAGCTCAGTAACTCTTCCCCAGTCTTTTGAACAGGAGTAGAGGTTTATCCCTTGTTCCCTGTTTAGCATTAGGTTTATAGTTCCTTCTAAAGTCTTTTCATTCTCTTTCACTTCCAGGAGCCCCTTGCATCTTAGTGGCATTATTGCCTTACTTAGGATGAATTGATTAAAAAAGAAGTTGTAACAAAAAAAAAAAAAACTTCAGTGTGGGCATTCAAATATAACAAACAGCACTCATCAGAAGGCAGGCTAGGTTTAAGACTCCAAGTTCTCCACAGGGAACTGTCCTACAAATTAAAGCATTGGTTCATGAATTTGGTGACATAGCAATTCTGAGTTCAATCCATGCTGGGCAGCTTCTAGCTGGACTCAGTAGAAACAGAGCAAGCAATAACTGACCAGTACAAAAACTTAAGACTTAGACGAAATATCCCTAGACATGGGCAGTGGAACAAGAACAATCTACCTCTGTAGATTAAATAAAGGGTTCAGTTCAGAATTCTCTGGTAGGTTAACTATATTGTATTGCCTATTGTTCTTAGCAAACTCTGGTGACTATGGACTGTCTGAATTTCTGGGATGAAGAGTTATCTTTATTTACATGCGGACTATTGTCCTCATCTTTGTTGTTAATATCAGCTGATTGCCTTCTGTCTGAATTTCTGGGATGAGGAGTTATTATTTACAGTATTTATACATGAACAATTATCCTCATCGGGTGTATGTCAATCTGGGTAACCTACACATCATAAAAACACCTACATATTTAAAAATGTTTTCCTGTGATATTTTTTAAGTAAAAGTAATGTTTCAATTCAAATTGATTAAACATTAAATCCACTAATTTTTCACAAATAATTTTTCAAAAAATTATATTTTATTTTTGAAACATTTTTTAATAAAGAGAATTATTTCGCATTGAAAGATGTCAATAAAGTCGATTCTATCAATTTTATTGATCATCAGAAAAAAATGATTCCGATCAATTTAAATTCATTTAGAAATACAGCATAGTATATTGCTCATTGTAAATATTAAATTTAATCTATTAGCTTGGAATAAAAACTAAAATAAAAACTTCAAGGAAGATTTTTTTTCATTTTTAAAATACATTTTAAACCTTTGCTGTCACTTTTTTGGTAGGTAAATACATACTATATATCTAGTTGTCGGGTTTTTTCTGAGTGACTTTTTTTAGAATTATCTCCTTTCGACTCCAGATGGAATGGCGGACAGTTTTATGAGCCAGGAAGTGAAAAACTTGACTCTGTGAAAGAGTGTACAACAACAATGGTAATTTAAACGAATACATTCAAAATGCCACCATTTTTTTTCTTGGTTTTGACAACATTGGTAAATGCATATACAGAGTACAATGGGTAAAAATACACCATTTTATATTTTTAATTTCACACATGTTTGTTGTTTTTGATTTTGTCAACTGCAGAGTATAGTACTGGGTCCCATCTGTGAGAAAAAGAGTACCATGATGCAATTCACACCACCAGAAATTTGGAAACAGCATGCTGCACTACATGGCTTTCACACCAAAAGCTCCAATATGAACATTACAAGAGTGTTTCCATGTCAATCTGAGGACAGTGTAGTCATGGCTGTCAGACAATTTCTGTGACAACATCACCCCTTACTTATCTGGCCACCTAACTCCCCAAACTTAACCCTCTTGATGCTGACGTACGAGAGACCAACAAAACTCCTTGTAACACCAAGATAATCTGAAGGCAAGGATTATGGCAGCATTCACCAACTTATACAAGAAGACCCTCCAGAAGAGTTGCAAGAGATTCCAAAGTCGTTTGAAGGCCGTGGTTGAAGCCAGTGGCTATTTTATTGAATAAATTTACTCTTTAGTATCTCAAGATATTTTTGTGTAATTTTGGTGAATCTATCTGTTGAAATAAAACGTCAATGTTATTTTCATTTTTGCATCATTCAGACGACAATTTATCCATTGCATCCTGTAAATGGTGATTTAAATAAACATTGAAATATTAAAATTTTGTTTAACTCCATGCATATTATATCATTAGGTGTGTGCACAAGTTCTCAGCACTTTCTCTTTTAAAAGCAAGAGCATGGATACCCAGCCAGAAATATTTTTTGGTGAAAGCTTTTTTTCATGCACCTCATATTCCCATTGACGTTGCTTAGCTTCAGTGATCGTACGAGAATCAGTTTCACACATGAAATGGCTAGATGTAAACTTAAGTTCTATACTAATAGTATCTTCTCTCATACTTCTCACTTATGGAACTCTCTTCCATCCTCTTGCTTTCAAGTCAACTTTGATCTTCAAAAATTTAAATGCAATGTCAATCGTTATCTATTACACCACCTGCACATCCAAGCTTACAGCACTTGGTATTCCCAAGCAGTCACTCATCTAGGTACTGACCAGGTTCAACGTTGCTTAACTTCAGTGATCAAACAAGAACTGATGTTTCAGTGTGGTATAGCCATAAGCCTCAGACATCTAGCCATACTGATGAGCTATGATACAGTGAAACAGTCTATGGATGACAAAATATATATATATATGAAATATTATATACAAATGCATATATCAGACTAATAGTAGGTAAGTGAATGACAAAAAAGAGAAAGTAATTTATTAAGGCAAAAATGTATTGAAGGTGCACTAATTTCCGAGTCATCTATATGGGATAATTAAAAATTGAAAGGTAAAATTCTGAATAAAATCATTCAAATATCTAGATGCACCTGATGTCTAAATTTAAAGATGAACATAACTGTATCTCTATTTTTTTTTTTTTTTTTTTTTTTTTTTGTAAAACTGTAACCGGCATTTGTTATAATTCCCCTCACTTCCCCCTGCTCCGCCAGATATATAAGACCAACTTCATTGTTAAAACCATTGTTACTCTGAAGTTCCTTCTTGGAAAGAAATGTCAATATGGAGTTTTTCCATTTTTGCTATTCACTCTTGTGACAAGATACACAATTCCTTATTCTAAATAATAAGAAACAGAGAATCTTGTTGCTTGCATTGCCTGAAGATTGAGAGAAAACCGAATAAACATCTTGGTGTTGCAGAAAAGCTGTAAGATATGAGTGTTGTTTTGCATATACAAGGTTTGATCAAAACCTTATTGGCACCGGTGCTATAAAAAGAAAACTACAACACGTATCAATTCGGCATTTAATCTTCTTTGAAATAGTCCTCTTCTGAAGTCACACACTTTCTGCAGCATTGTTTCAATTGATTGGAGTATTCATGGAACTTCTTTTTCAGGATAGCAACCCACTGCCCCATCACATTCTCTTGGATTTCCCTGATGTCTTGAAATCTTCTTCCATTCAAGTCGGATTTGATTTTTGAAGAGGAAAAATTTGCAAGTGTCAAAATCTGGGGAATATAAAGTGGTTGTTAAACCTGGGCAATGTTGTGCTTGACCAAAAACTGCTGCACAAGACATGGTCACTGATAGAACCTTTGTGTTGTGGTGAGACGACCACACTCTGCACACTTTCCTTCCAAGAACTGCTATAAACAATGGAAGTGAACGAGAACAATATAACTTAGTGAGTATGCGCAACAAAGTTTGAGGTCAATCTGTGCCAAGCAGTTTCGTGCTTTTTGCTACGAAAAGTGGTACACTGTTTTGCTGGATAATTTTTCTTGTCAGAATCTGTCATACTTATTTATAAGTCTACCATTTGTACATGCATCAAATATTGTTGCTTCAGTTCTTCTGCTATGTATTTAGAGATTCTTGATAAAATTCAAGGAAGAATCTGCAATGTTATTCATCCTGACCTAGCATCTTAGCTTCAGTCATTTTCACTGCAATATAGCTTCTCTATGCCTTTTCTATAAATACTTTCATGGTAACTGTCCTTATGAACTTTCCTCTATGGTAACAAGACTTTATGAATTTAAATGTACTGCTAGATTGGCAGCAAGGTCTCATCCTTTTACAATTGAAATGACTAGATGTAACTGTAAGTTCTTTGTTAATAGGTTTCTGTCTCACACTTCTCCTTGGTGGAACTCTTTTCTGGCTTCTTGCCTTCCAGCCAACTTTAATTTTCAAAAGTTTAAATGCAATGTCAATCATTGTCATCTGTCTTCTTAATTCCTGTTTTATTTTTTTGTCTTGTTAATGTTTTCTTTTTCTCCTATTCTCTCACACCCAGTAAGCCCTTCCATCTTGCCATGTTTAAAAAGAAAGTTTCATACTAACAATGTGTATATACAGGAAAAATGTTCCCTCACTTTTAAAAGGGTTCTCTTATATCACCCAATGGAAACCCAAGTTCTTTCAAAATGCAGAACCACACACTTTGCAAAGAAATGGCTTCTCTCCAGTCAACATTCTCATATGTATTTTTAATGCTGAGCTGTCTGAATACTCCGACCCACAAACTTCACAGGAAAATAATTTATCTCCAGTGTGTGTTTGCATGTGTTGTTTTAAATGTGAACTGTCTGTAAATGTGGATGTGCAAATTTCACACAGAAATTCTTTCTCTTTATGGGTTCGCATGTGTCGCTTTAGAGATGAACTGACTGTAAATGTAGAAGAACAAATTTTGCAGGAGTACGGTTTCTCACCAGTGTGTTTTCGCATATGCTCTTTTAAGTTGGAACTGCTGTAAAATGCAAATCCACAAACATGACATGCATAGGGTTTCTCCCCAGTGTGAATGCGAATGTGTTGTTTTAAGTGGTAACTTCGAGAAAAAGCAGATTTACACACTTCACATGAAAATGGTTTCTCTCCAGTGTGTGTTTGCATATGTCGTTTTAATTGTGAATTTTGACAAAATGCCAATTTACAGATCTCACAAGAAAATGGCCTGTCTCCACTGTGTCTTTGCATATGTAGTTTTAAGTTTGAACTTTGGGAAAATGCAGACCCACAAATATCACAAGAGTAAGGTTTCTCTCCTGTGTGTGTCCGCATGTGGTCTTTTAAAGCAGAACTACATGAAAATGCAGAAGTACATACTTTACAAGAGTATGGTTTTTCTCCAGTGTGTGTCCGCAAATGCTTTTTTAGATTCGAAGTAGTTGAAAATGAAGATCCACAAACTTCACAACAGTACGGCTTCTCACCTGTGTGTGTCCGCATGTGTATTTTTAGTTTATAGTTCTTTGAAAATGCAAATCCACAAACATCACAACAAAATGGTTTTGCCTCAGAAAGTTGGTTCATATTTGATTTTTTTTTTTTTTCAGAAGAAACCATGGGTTTTCTCTGTCATTTTTATTCCATACACAATGTCCAAATTGTCTGCAGGGTTTAGTTCATAGGAGCCATACTTTAAGGAAAACTTCCTAAACAAAAAAAAAAAACATAATTAAAGAAAATCATGTCAGCAATTTTCATACTTAAAGGCATTGAAATATTAATTTTCAAAAGTTTACCCTTTCCTACTTGTATGGGTTGTGTAATTTTGTTTAGCAGCATATCAACCTCTATGGGTTATTTAATGCCAAAATCTAAATATTTTGAACACAATTTTACGGCTTCAACTAAATATGTACTATAAACAGGTATTGTTGGTTGGTTGATTTCAAAAATGTATCACTGGTAATATTTTTTTACTATAAAATCTATTTTTATGCTTTTATAGTACTTTTACCCCAGTTTGGGGGTTAACTATTTGCCCATAGCTGGGACCCTAACAGGTGTTACCATCCCAGGTCAGTGTGGACCTGGGAACAAGAGCAATTAAGAGGTGGTTCCATGCTCTTCAAAACCTCCTGATCAGAGGCATTGCTGCTGGATGTAGTTTATTGTCATACCCAGGACAACTTTCCTATCTGTAAAATGGGTTTTAAACATGAACTGATCTCTATTCATTAGGTACTGATACCACTGGGAAAAGTATGAATCTAGTTTTCAATACACTGTATCCCAATGGTTACTAATTGGCACGCTGCATAGGTGTGGCAGAAGAGGATAGCAGGTGAGGCGGAATGATTGAAAGACAAAGATTTAGAAACTTTCACAAAATTCATATGCCAAAAATAAATATGATTTCAAAATTTAAAATATTATTATACATTATTTGTAATTGCATGCATGAGTTCCAGTATAAATAGTTATTATAAATAATTATTGACTGATTTTATCATTGTGATATTTTTGCATTATATCAAGTACTAGCAGGAGAGCCCGGCGTTGCCCAGGGATGCAACAGTAAGAGATAGATCAAGTATCGACCATCATAAAGACTGAAAAATAAAATTGACAAAGATTATTGTTTAAGGTTGACGGACACGTATGTTTTAATTAGTTTTTTGTTTTGTTTTTTTTTTTTTTTACGAATTGGTCAAACCCAAACTCAAACAAAAACATTGTTTTCAATCGTTATGAGTCTACCGATTGAATAGAATTTTATTATAAACAATTGTCTTGTAAATGGAATTTTTAAAGCATTCTGAATGTAAAAATAAAGAAAAAAGTGTGCAAGACAATAAGAAACACTACCTGCCAAAAAAAAAAGTGAAGTTTTGTTGAAATCGGTTGAAAAATGTAGGAAATCCGATCCCATATATAAATGAACACACATACACACACACACACACACACACACACAAACAAACAACCAGTGTTTTATAATAAGTATAACTCGATATGAGTTGTCCCCCTTTCATTCTGGCAACAGAATTGTGTTTTATCGTGTTTTCAAATTGATTTCAGGCAAAAACAATTATGTTTTTCCCATTTTTGGTGCTGTCAGAACCACTGCAAGGTAATTTTACGCAGTCCTGTGAAGTTTTGTTGAAATCGGTTGAAAAATGTAGGAAATCCAATCTAATATGTAAACGTACAGACACACACACACACACACAACCTGCGTTTTATAATTAGATTAAGAATATAGTAACTAAGGTCCACAAATTGGAAAAGAGAGTTATCTGATAAATTTTAATTCTGAAAATGTGGCCCAGAAAAAGAAAGTTGGGAACCACTTCACTAAGGTAAGGATAAACATGGATAAACGTGTGCACAATAAACAATGTGTCAAAAGGACGTTCATTCCCATGACACCACTTTTATTTATCAAAAACTACCTTTGCCCTTTGGCAATGTTTATTGTTTTAAAAAGCAACAATTAGAATTTTAATGAAACTGAATTTATACATTTGGTTTGTTCTTGAAAATTTACAGCAAAAATATTAAACATTTATTAAATTGTTTATTTAGCATTTTTATCACTTTAAACATTATTTTTAGTGGTTATTCATATTTGAGTAGACAATCCATTTACTTATTAAACAGTATATTTATCTATTTTCATCTAACAGCCTGAATAATCGAGAAATTATATTAAAGTGAGATATGTGCCAGCAGAATTTGAACCTGCGTTCTTCCGGAGGGCGCATATTTTTCTTTAACAAGATTTCTTGAATATTCAGGCCAGTAGGCAAAAAATAAATATACTGTTTAATAAATAAATGGAGTGTCTACTCAAATATGAGTATCCACTAAAAATAACATTTAAAGTGATAAAAATCTGTCAGATTAATAAATGAAATTCATTACCGTAGAAAATTATTTATAAAGAAATAAATGTGAAAACAATTTTTTATTCAGAAATTTATAAACATTTACTAAATTACTAAAACATGTGAACCAACTATAAGCAAATCCTTATTTACCATTTTATAAAGTTCGAATCAATTAACAATTCGCTAAGCATTTCAGTAAACAATAGTGTAAATCATACTTATTATAAAACCCATGTTGTGTATGTGTGTCTGTATGTTTATATATTGGATCGGATTTCCAACATTTTTCAACCGATTTCAACAAAACTTCACAGGACTACGTAAAATTACCTTGCGGTGGTTCTGACAGCACCAAAAATTGGAAAAACACAATTGTTTTTGCACAAAATCAATTTGAAAACACGATTAAGAGGCATCGCTTTCGCGGAATGAAAGGGGGACAACTCATATCGAGTTAAACCTATTATAAAACCCGGGTTGTTTGTGTGTGTGTTCATTTATATATGGGATCGGATTTCCTACATTTTTCAACAAAACTTCACTTTTTTTTTGGCAGGTAGTGTTTCTTATTGTCTTGCACACTTTTTTCTTTATTTATACATTCAGAATGCTTTAAAAATTCCATTTACAAGACAATTGTTTATAATAAAATTCTATTCAATCGGTAGACTCATAACGATTGAAAACAATGTTTTTGTTTGAGTTTGGGTTTGACCAATTATTAAAAAAACTAAAAAAAAACTAATTAAGACATGCGTGTCTGTCAACCTTAAACAATAATCTTTGTCAATTTTATATTTCAGTCTTTATGATGGTCAATACTTGATCTATCTCTTACTGTTACATCCCCGGGCAACGCCGGGCTCTACTGCTAGTAATCTAATAAAAAAATAGTGTTCATTAGTTTTGTTGTAAATTCTCCTCGGGATGGTAGGTGTCCTTGCTGGCCAAAGAGAAGAGTGGATCCATCAGTCCATTGTCACAGATGTAAAAGAGGCAGGGTGGAGTAATGGATAGCGGATCGGATTGAAGAATTGGAGAGCCATGTTTGAATTCCAGTCATATCCATTACATTCACTTACGTGCAAATACCCTTGGGAAAGGTATGAATCCTCCTCTTATTCTCCCCCCAGCTATGGATAAATAGCAGGACAGACCGGGTTCTATAGCCCTGAATGGCAACTGGTCTACCGCAGAAAGAAATGGCAACCTACTGCGGGAAAAACTCTGCCTCATCAGTCATATATTGAAAGATACATGATTGCCTAAACATGTATCATGCAAGGTACATAACTGATGACTTTCCAGTTGGATCCATTACATTCACTTACATGCTAATACCCCTGGGAAAGATATGAATCCTCTTCTTCTCCCCCCAGCTATAGGTAAATAGCAGGGCAGACTGGGTTCTATAGCCTTGGATGGCAACTGGTCTACTGCAGAAAGAAATGGCAACCTACTGCAGGAAAAAATCTGTCTCATCAGTCATGTATTGAAAGATACATGATCGCCTAAGCATGTATCACACATGGCACATAACTGACTGTAAATTTTCAAGAACAAAGAAAGTGCCTAAATTAATTTTCATATATTTAGGTTTTATTAAAATTCTACTCATCGCTTTTTAAAACAACAAACATTGCTAAAGAGTGATGGTAGTTTAAAAGGGGTGTCAGGAGAAAAATGTGGTTTTGACACTGTCTTACTCAGGTTATGAAGGTCCATGTTTGCCATGGTAAGTATAATTTTTTTGCTATATAAGAGAATTTTGTGGCTCTTAATATTCTTAAATTGCTTTGTCATAAATACAGACTAGAATTACTTACAGTTTGTGCTCTAGAAATTTTCTGATAGAAGGGAAGTGTTAAATGAAATGATGTTATTATATAAGACTATGGATTGGATCAGGATATCCACATGGAAGTAGACAGTAATCAGATGTATCTTGTAATTTTTATGACTAGCAGTAAAGTCTGTGAAGGATCTTCAAAACTGCCACCCACTTGACCAAAAGAGAATAAAATAAATAGATCAATAAATTAAAACTTTTAGGAACAAGTGCCACTTGGCTGGAAGTTAGGAATTTCTGTTTTTTAATCACAGGCTTATACAAGGTGCAGCTGAAATATCTCCCACTAGACATTAGCTAGATGAAGATACCATTGCCACTTGCCTAATTTCACTAGCACCACACAGGTGGCAGTTTTAAATGTGGGCAGTATTTCTGTTGCACCATATGGGTTAATGTCTTAACCATTATATGGGAAATATTTCCACAACATGTATTAGTAGAATTACAGTTAGAGTTTGCAGCAAGGTAGTAGGTGTCCTTGTTGGCCAAAGAGAAGATTCGTCCATTGTGACAGATGTAAAGGAAGTTTTCCCAAGGGCCATCTACCCCCTCCCTCAAAACCATGCTGAGGAAATTGCTGAATAAACAACCAAATATATTGGAAACAGGATTCACGTTCTCCTCTCCATGATGTTAATTTCACGTTTTGTTTTCCTCATGAATGTACACTGGGACTTCTGGATTTTGTGCACATTGATGCAAACATAAGTCAAACAACATCATGGGGTGATTTGTCAGGTCAGTGAGGGACCCATTGTATGTTTACACAATATCAACAATATCAGAGATATTATACATTGTAAACTTGCATATAGGTTCTTGCTTATTACTATAAACATTTTTTTTTAGCAGATATTCATGTTTGAGTTTCTATCCCATTTTTTTTTTTTATTTCATTTTATTAAAGTGAAATTAAACAAATGTTTTTTTTTACAGCTTATCAACCCTTTGCAGGTTATCTAAGCCCAGAAAATATTTTTAGATTGTAAGAATTTCTTCCTTTTGTTTTTTTGTTTTTTAAATATGATAATAGTTTAATGAGACAAGTCTTACTAATTAACCCATACTGGGGAGTGGGGAGAAGAGCTGGATTCATACCTAATCAGAATTTGATAAGCAAACAAGAAATATAGAGTGTATAGAGTTGGGGATCAATTCTTTATTAAAATCAATATGCAAACTGGTCCCTCACTTTGTGGCCACAGTAGTTTCTATACTTCCAGAGAATGTAAATAAATCTAAAAGACATGCCTGTGTAACTATCAGTATTTGATTGATTGATTTGCTTTTTACAGTTTATCAACCCTTTGCAGGTTATTTAAAGCCAGAAAATATTTATTTATTTATTTCCTTTTAGTTGGTTCACATATTTTAATAATTTAGTAAATATTTACAAAATTTAGGAATAAAAAATTGTTTTCACATTTATTTCTTTATAAATTGGTAAATGAAAAATATTGTATTGCATCAGCTTTTAAAATGTAAATATAAAATTATTCTTCTGAATAAACACTCTAATAAAGAGTGTTTATTATTTTTGTTGTAAATTCTCAAGAACAACAAAAAGGTATAAATTCGCTTTCATCATACGTTTAGGTTCTATTCCAATTATAATCATCGCTTTTTAAAAGAAAAAAACATTGCCAAAGAGTGAAGTTAATTGAAATAATAATGGTGTCAAAGAAAAAAAAAAAACGTCATTTTTGACACTCTTTTTTTCGCAGGCATGTAGGTTCATGTTTGCCAAATATTCATTTTACAAGACGTTCAGATGTAGAATTTAGAATTTTTAAAACTTAATATCTGTCTTAGCTGAGCAATGTAGGTCTGTTTGCCAAACATTCATTTTACAAGACGTTCAGGTGTAGAATTTAGAATTTTTAAAACTTAATATCTGGCTTAGCTGAGCCACTTTTAACATATGATTTAGTTTTTTTTTTTTTTTTTTTTTTTTTTTAAGCATTTCACCCCAAGCAAGGCGGGAAGCCACTAGGATGCAAGGGGTTACAGAAAATTTAGAGCAAGATCAGATAGGAGTGATAGAAGAAAGGATGAGGGTAGTGGATAGATCAAGGCAACTGGAGATGTCGATTGACATTACACTTGAATAGCTGGAGATTATAGCTCACAGGGAAACTGGAATAGAAAAGGAGTTCCACAGGCGAGAGGTGCGAGACATGAAGCTATTAGAGTAGAAGAGACGGCTACATTTAGGAGCTTGACAGTGAAGGGGTGAGCGGGATGCCAGCCCGTGGGGCGCTGGAACTCATGGCGTCTGGGGAACAGCGAATGCAGCTCCTCGAGCAATTTCCATGAAAGTATTTGTAGAACAGATAGAGGTGCCCATCCTTATTTATTTTGGGGTACTATGCCTGTTAACATGTATTTCTTCATATAGGAATAAGTCTTGACTTGTACCATTCCAGTTGAGCAGCCATTTTTTTTCAAATATTCAATATATACACATATGCCTCTTGGAATTTGTTAATGATTATTTATTAAAAAAAATGATGATAAATGTTAATTACAGTGTAACCCGGATATAAGAGAGTTGTCGGGACCGGAGAAGAAGTCTCTTATATCCGGGTTTCTCTTATATCCGGGTTTGGCCTATTTTATATACATTAACACAGGCTCTAATTTGGGACCAGAGAAAATCTCTCTTATATCCGGGTTTCTCTTATATCCGGGTTACACTGTATATTATTTTTGTAATAAGAATTAGAAATTGAACATGTTTTCTTTCTTTCTTTCTTTCTTTCTTTTTTTTTCCCTGAAATTGGTTTCTGGTAAAGTCTATGATAACCCAGTTGATAAGCCCTTGTAAAGCTGACATATTTATTACTATTCATTATGGCTAAGTCAATGGGGCACTTCGGTGTAGTGTAATAGTTAATGAGCCTGTCATGTTAGATTAATTATGACTGAGTAATGAGTTTGGTCCACATGCTTAAGAGATCATTTAGGCAATGTGAAGTGGTTTTAAGCACCTAAAGCCGACATATTGCCATTCATCACGGTTATGGCACTTTGACGTGGTGTAATGGTTAACAAGCTAGTCGTGCTAGATCAAGTACGACTTAATAGTTAGTTCGATCCTTACTGGGTGCTCCATACTTCTGACCTTGTGCCACATATAATCTATGCTGAGGAAATCACCATTAATATGTCAATGTGTCAGCTTCTGGTCTGAGTTAATTTTACGTATTCTTAATAAGATAATACAGTGTAACCCGGATATAAGAGAGTTGTCGGGACCGGAGAAGAAGTCTCTTATATCCGGGTTTCTCTTATATCCGGGTTTGGTCTATTATACAGTGTAACCCGGATTTAAGAGAGTTGTCGGGACCGGAGAAGAAGTCTCTTATATCCGGGTTTCTCTTATATCCGGGTTTGATCTATTTTGTATACATTAACACAGGCTCTGATTTGGGACCAGAGAAAATCTCTCTTATATCTGGGTTTCTCTTATATCCGGGTCACACTATTTATAATTTTAATTTAAACTAAATGGGTGACTAGCAGTTTCCCGCGTTATTTAAAATTAATTTTTTTAATTAAAAATAAATAATTATCGACTGTATTTAATACCAATTTAATTGATATTTTTAATATTATATGACAATATCGCTTCTAGAAATTTTTAAAATGTCTGCTGATTTGTTTTGAAAAAGTATTCTTTAGAATTCTACGCTTGTGTCTTCAAGAAAACAAAATTTTCTTCTGCTATAAGACGGCCGATCATTTGCATAGACTATAAATTTAATAATTTAACACTGGAGGAAACAGTAAAAATTAGTTAAAATGTTTGGGAAATATTTAATTTAATGTGGATTTTTAAAAATATTTTTTAATATTTAAATGTAATCTAATTTATTTATTAATATGGGCTAAAAAAAAATAAAGTTAGCAACGTCATATGAGGCAGGGTAAATAAGTAAAAAAAGGATTACCGTTAAAGTTTACGACGTACGATGGACAGAATTATTAACAAAAGAATGGTTTTAAATGATGATTCAATTTTTCAAAAATTATTAAAATACCATTAAATAATTTTTAACAAACAAGAAAGGATGTAAATTTTAAATATTTTAAATTTAAAATTATCGTACGGTTTCAAATTTTTTAGGGGGGTAAGGTAAAATCAAATTACCAGTTACCTGAACGCTTGCCTTCTTTCGTTTCTATTAATCGTCATGAAGACAAATCAAAACTCGAAGACCGAAACAAATTAAAAATATACACCGAGGAGACTCGTAATGGCAATGTTGAAATTTTGTTTGATTTAAAAATTCACAATTTGTTGCAATGGAAACATTAAAAAAAAAAAAAAAAAAATGTCTGCCAAGGGAGATAATTCATATCGACTTGAAAAGATCCGTCAAATTAAAAAAATAATGTTCTTATTTATTTTAAAAAAAAGTTGGGGGGTTAAAAAGTGTTCAAATTACTTTATTTAAACGAGAAAACATTTCGGAATGTTTTAATGAAAAAATCTTGTTGTGCTATTGGAAAACCTAGTTATTTTTTGGAAATTATTTTCTATCTATATCCACTGGAAAATCTCTATATTTTTATTTCATTAGTGGCCAAACAAATTATGATTTGATTTTGATCGTATCCAGGTAAAAAAAAAAAAAAATCTCAGGAAAAAAGTCACAGAAAAACGTTAGCACTGTTTCTGCTTTTTTCTTTTTTAAATTAACGTTAAATGTCAATCAGTCTTAAAGTAACAGAGGATCCAGAACATTCGTCTCATAAAATAGGTCTAGTGGTTTTCAACCAGGGTTCCGCAGAACCCTAGCGTTCCGCCAGTAAAGCCCTAGGGGTTCCGCAAGAAGTTACACAAGTACTATGATTGACAGTAATTTTTAATTCTACTGTGCAGATATGTGTGTTTAGGTACCTCCACTACAAAATCAATAACAAAACAGCGTAGTATGAATAAAAAAAAGGTCCCAAACTTAATAAAACAAACATTTTCCATCAAAATGTCTATATTTTTATTAAGAGGAAAGATCAAAGTAATTTTAAATTATTTTAGAAGCCCATTTGTGGAATTTGAGCCATCTGAAGAACAGTTTATATTAACAGAAGAAGAACCTGCCAGTGTTTCAAGTGACAGAACATTAAAATTGAAGCATTCTGAGCTTAGCCTGTATAGGATACAAATCCTATATTCCAACAAATGACTAAAAAAACACAAAGTAGATTTGCACACCCGCAAAATCGGATCAAAACGACCAAAAACAGATCAATAAGGTGTGAAATTAATTTTCTGACCAATGAAAGGCGATTTGCTAAACCAAAAAAATGATAACGAGCCAGTGTGAAAAAAAAGTCAACAATAAATACAGAGTTTTCAAGTCAGTCGCCAGTCAGTCAGAGAAGGGCGCAAAAGATCACAGAAGATTGACAGTAAATTCCATCACTGACTCAACCCGAAAAGTGGAGTAGGAAGGAACAACAACAACAACAACAAATTTACAACTGATTCCAAAACAATTCATAAGTACATTTTCCTTTTATCTTTATTCCTCATTCACACTGTCTTTTTCAACTTAAATTGCTCGCCCCTTTTTCATTTGCAACTATACAAATATATATTACTCTGTTAAAAGACAGCGAACACAGACATTTTTACCAAAATCACATTTTTGCTTAAACGAACTAAAACATTAATCTTTTTTACCCTATTTACAAGATAATAAATATACAATGTTCTATTTTTTATAAACGTTCCTTATCGTGTTGTTTCTTCTTGAAATTTGCGTTGTATTTTGTGGGCATGGTATCCCGTATTAAATTCTCCTTTAATCCGGGTACGCTGAACCCCACACCTGGATGCATTCTGGTTGCTGGTTAAAAAGGAATATCCTGCAATTACCCAGAAAGCACTGCGCCTTCTTATGCAGTTTTCAACATCCTACTTGTGTGAATTTGGATTTTCAGCTCTGACAACCATCAAGCGCAAGAAGCGAGCACAATTGCTGTCTGTGGAAGATGAACTTCGTGTGTCAAAAACACGACCCAATATTAAAGCTTTGTGCAAGAAACATCAGGTTCAAGTTTCTCATTGAATTTTTAATGAAAATAAATGTAATCCATTTATTTTAAACTGAAGTTTTTTAATCCATGTTTAATAATAACCGTAGAAGCCAGATTAAAATTGCATATGGACGTCGACAATATTTTGACAGTTTGTCTTTGTATTTTTTTTGTAAATAAATCTGAAGATGAGTATTTTTATTTTATTTTAATAATTGAAAGCTTTTTTTTTGTATAAGACAATTTATTGCAGGGGTTCCTTGAGCCACTGGAATGTTTCCTTGTGGTTCTGCTCCAGCAAAAAGGTTGAAAACCCCTGATCTAGAGAGAATTGTCGTCTGGCTGGCTTGTATTACAAACAATGCATTCCAATATGCTTATAAACCACTAGTATCACCAGTAATTAATGTATGTATGTTATGGCTATTAGTGCTGGGTTGATTATTTCACCTAAACATCCAAAACTTGTTAAATTTCCTTCGTCGCTGAAATAAATAGACAAAGACGAAAGGATACGGAGACACTAGAGGGACAGTTTAGGACACTGATTTTATTTCCTTCTTTTGGATTTCAACGACCTCTTGTTGGGGAATTTCCTTCCCGAACAGTTGGCACGTGTTCACCAGTCAAAGGTCCAACCGAGAAAGAGACAGATTCTTCTAGTTTATCTTTGGCGCCAGGAAATCTCTCTTTTTTTTTTTTTTGCACATGCGTAAATTGTCTTTCCTGTCAGAGGACTCCTGGGAGATTTTAATGTTTATTTAATTTTGTATTTTTATTTTATCCCCACAAATGTTGTTATAAATGTCTTAAATATTATTCGGCAATATAGTGAATATGAAGAAAATTCAGTATTTTTTACAGGAATAAAGTGTTAATTAAAAGAAAAACTTGTAGTCCTTTAGCATCCCGCTAACACCTTTTTTTTTTTATCAATATCAAATTTTCGTATAAAAAGTGGATTCAGCTTAATGTATATTTTCAGAAAATCTTAACTTCTAATTGGTCACTTACTATTTAATAACATCGATCTAGTTCTTGACCTGACCAAAAAAAAAAAAAATAATAATTCCGCCAAAATCTATCAAGCTTCTGTGAGCCTATCGCGTGACCAAAGTTAGCAATAAAATATAAAACGTCTTTCATTTTCGACAGTGCGCCGATCGGAATCCTTTGAACTCGTCACACAGTTCCAGGATTTATGTTAAAGTTCCTTAACATGATTCCAGCCTGAGAGAACACTCATTCACACCGTAATATTTTATGACGAACAATCAACTCAAGTTTTCCACATTCAACTTAATACACGAATCTTTTTCATACGCTTTCTAGCTCATCGTTAATTATTGCAATTAACATAAACACAGCTTAAGAACCACTTAACAATTCCATAGACCTAAATCGTAAACAATATTTCTCTACCTTAAGTACAAACTCGAACTGTTTATTTTTTTCTTAAATTACCATAATACCAAAACACATTTTCTCATTGCACAGACTATTCAACAACTTATAATCTATCAAACCAGAACTTTGATAACTTTTCATCTAAACATAAAAGAACGTTTGAAGTTTTTAAAACTACCTTTTTACTCCAGTTGTTTGTATCTCTATCTCTTGTTTATATAAATATTTTATTCATTGTTATGCAAAAACTGTTGTTTCTCATTATTGTCCTTATTCTATATTTGTTGAATACTAAAATTTAATGTGTGAGGAAATTGTTAATTTCATCACACAGCCTAATTTACTCAACATTTTCGGTCGGTAATTTGATCAGGTCCGCGGTTGAACCAGGATCCGTGGCCCGGGACGCAGAGATGAAAAAAATAGTTAAATATTCTTCTCTTGCTGATAGATTTTTTTTTTTACTCTTGTGGCAGTGGAGACTTCAGGGGTTATTGGCCCTCGTTCGATGGCGTTCCTTTGGAGGATTGGCGCGATTGCGTCTCGATTAAGGGACGAGCCTCGCGAAACGGAGTGGCTCTTGCAGCGTGTCTCACTGGCGATGGTTCCAGGTAATGCTTTCTCCATCATTGCGGCTGGCAGAGGTTAGAAAAAATTGTTTAATTTTACGTTGTTCTGGAATTGTCATCAGTGGTCAACTGTAATTGTTTTGTTTCAATAAATTTTAATTTGTTAAAAAAAAAAATTTACTCAACAATTTTTGATCAATAATTTAATCCATTTAACACAACCTCCACAGTTCCAACAAATGATTTATTTCATGGAAGTCACTCTTTTAATCTGAGTAAAATAATGCAAAGAAACTAGAAACACTTTAGAATTAAAAAACAATGAAAAAACGGAAGCAAGCATCCTAACTTTGATACGAATAAGGCATGGACCTCGCTAAAAAAAAAAAAAGCCTATGCTCTTACTTTGTAAACGTCATCAACTCGTTTTTTTTCATTGATTTGAATTCTTAAGACTTTCTATTTTCTTTGCATTGTTTTTTTACTCAAAAAGGAGTGACCAAGGCTAGCTATTTTCCTTCGCGAGTGTCGATACCAGCTGTTGTTTCGTCAGCCCTTGTCGCTCCTACTTTACGCTTTGGCGTTGGAGCCTCTCCTTCGCCGGCTAAGGGACAAGGCGTGCAGTCCGGCCCTACGTGGAAACGCTGTCCCTGAAGGGGCTCGTGCCAGGGTTTCCGCTTACGCCGATGACGTATCTACTTTCGTGTCAAGCCGTAGCGTCATTGAGGTGGTATTGAAGGCGCTTGATCGGTACGAAAATGTGACATAGGCCAGGATTAACCGCGACAAGTCTTCCTGTTTGCGGTTAGGTTCACTGGTTTGAAGAAAATTTTCTGTAGTTGAAATAAGTGGTTCTTAAGCTGTGTTTATGTTAATTGCAATAATTAACGTCTGCACATATTTTTTAAACACTTACCACAAAAGGTATGGGGAATTTAACGACTCCCTAAATTGAGTCGTGCCAGATGAACGAATATAAATCAAGTGAACAGTTTGAAAAACATACTTTACATAAGAAATACATTCTACATCGAAAATGTGGATATAGATTTACTAAAAACGTATTCTTTTAGCGGTTTTAAAAATCATGTCATCGGGGGACGAAATCCAAATACAGTGTAACCCGGATATAAGAGAAACCCGGATATAAGAGAGATTGTCTTTGGTCCCAAATTAGAGCCTGTGTTAATGTATATAAAATAGACCAAACCCGGATATAAGAGAAACCCGGATATAAGAGACTTCTTCTCCGGTCCCGACAACTCTCTTATATCCAGGTTACACTGTATGAAATTAATTGAAGATTTATCTGATGCTGTTCATATTATTCTTCCTATAGCTGCTTGTCCTTATATTATTCAGGTTTGCTCTAGCCAGCATCGCATGTTCTTGGAGTATGCTAAAACATGTCTGTTCCGTTCATGGGCATCCGAGCCTCTCTACTTTGGCGCCTTCCCTATTATTATCAGAAAAAATGGACTCCTCTTTCTATCAGCAGATGTTATCAACCAAGGGGAGATAACCTTTTTTTTTTATAAAGGTGTATAAAATTACAATTATTTATGTAGTTTTGACTCGTATAATTGAGAGTCCCTTTGTATTTTGCTTGCTTGTTTGTGGGGCTTTTAGCTTTGTTTGTGTTTAATTTTTGTTTTTTGTTTTTTAATTATTTACAGTTGCTATATCTGTTTCGTATTCTTTTGTGGAACATAATGTTTTTGTTTGGATTACTGTTTGTTCAGCTGCATGGCCTTCATAAATTATTTTGTCCAGTGTTGTGTTGGAATCTTTGATGCTTCGGCCATTAATCTTTATGGAAATGTAGAAATTCGCGACTTAAACATAGTCATGAAAATATTGGTGGCTATTACAAAGAGAACAACGTTTTCTCAGATTTTTGTTTTTAAATTAAAAAACAAAAAACTATTCATTATGAAAGTAAATAGTTAATGACTGTGCACTGAAATTTTTATTTAATTGGATAATTCCCTGATTTTTGGTAAAATAAAAAAAAAAAGAAAGAAAAAAAAGCGCTGCCATTCCCTCCCAATTTTCCTTCAAGAGTTTGTGCCCCCCCCCCAACCCGGTTGGGAAATTTTAATATCGACATGTAGTAGAGAGGGGGTGCAACGCCGGCCCTGATTCTTAGGACACTATGAAATGTGCAAGCAGACTTACTATATGACAGTCAGCTTAATCTGTTTGTGACTCCGTAGACAAAAGACTTAGCCGGGGGTTGCTGGTTAATTCTTTCTGTTGTGTGCGTTGAGAAGGTCTTAGTTGGCGGCTGCTAAGCATGCCCCGAGCAAGGCGTGAAGCCACGAGGACGCAAGGGGTTACAGAAGATTTGGAGCAAGATCAGATAGGAGTTATAGAGGAAAGGGTGAGGAGAGGGATAGTGGATAGATCAAGGTAACTGGAGATGTCGATTGATATTACATTTGAATAGTTGGAGATTATAGCTCTCAGGGAAACAGTAATAGGGAAGGGTGTTGCACAGGCGAGAGGTGCGAGGTATGAAGCTATTAGATGGAGTAGAAGAGACGGCTACATGTAAAAGTTTCTACAGTGAAAGGGTGAGAGTGGGATGCCATCCTCGTAGGGCGCTTGAATTCATGAAGTCTGGGAACCAGTGAAAGCAGCTCATCGGAGCAATTACCATGAAAGTACTTGTAAAAAAGACAGAGAGAGGCGACGGCGCGTCTGTGAGAGAGCAACTGTAGACGAGATGCCAGATCAGGGTCAATTATATTACATATCCGCCTCTGGATCTTGTCAAGAACTCCGAGGTAAACAGAAGGTGCACTAGACCATATATGGCAGCAATACGCAAATGCAAGAGCGTGTGGCACAAGGCCAAAATAGGGAGGAGTTGAGGCTGGTCATCACTATCTTATACCTAGCTAATCTGATTCATGACCCATTCACCATAAGAATTCACCCGTCACCATTCAATCCTCCATACACCATAATACCGCATCCTCTCAAGGGGAACCTACAAAACATGCCCCATGCCATAAAAATCAAATGATTATAAAATATATACTTAAAAATTTATGGGTGAATAGAATGAGAGGGGAGGGAATGAAACCCCAAAACAAACTAAATATAAACACAAAGTAAACTAAACATAACTGATGTTAGTAGGGCCCGTCCAACTCTAAAAAAAGAGAGGCCGCTATATTCTGCCCCTTGGACAAAATCAAGAGGCTCACTCGCTAAGGGAGTGGGAAAGGAGAAAAATATACGGAAATGGGAAATGAAAAGCTGACCCAGTCGAGATAAAAAGGGACCCAAAACAAGCTGGGGAGGTTGGGAATCTCAACTTGGATCATAACCAAAGAGCCAACCGAGAACAGGCCAGGAACAACACTTACACATATTAACTAGGTACACAAAAGCTTGTCTAACCTAACCAAGAGGAGGGTTACACAGGAAACCACCCCGATGTGACGATGCCTCATTTATTCCCATTCCTGTCATAAACAGGGAGAGTAAAAATGTCGTATCTTGTCGGCACCCTCACGGTTTTTAAGAATAACTGTAAAGAAAAGCTTAACCAGCATTGCTGTAAGACTGATTCAGGATATAAAGATGTCTCAAAAGCAACAAAAAACAGGCGTTCTGCGGCCCTGTCGGGGATGCGTATCATCTCTCGGGTTGCGTCTCTGTCTTCAGGCAAAGTGTGACTCAGTTGTGGCTCTGTCCGTGAACAGCTGAGGAAAATAATACTTTGGGGTGCCCGGGCCCTGGGTAACAGCTGCCTGAGGCTGCACTCTCTCATTGCCCTAGAGAAGTGGGGTCGGTAGTTGCCACCGAGGCCAGCGCAACCGACGGTTGCGATGCAGGAATTATTTTTGTACTTGGCCTAAGTAAACGCGTTCGGGTTCCCCACGTTAAGCCTGACTTGTGTCGCACCCGTCTCAGTGGGGAGACATAGGTAAATACCCAGACATTCCGCAGTCGAGGTGACGAGGATCAAAGTGTAGTATCTGTTACAGCAGCAGCCGACTGCCAGCCCATGACTGCAGCTATCAGCAGCAGTTCTAGCTAGCCAGCCATCATCATCTCTCAGCCGTCGCCCCAGTGAGCTCTTTCAGGCTTATTGCCCCCGCCTCCTCACCAGGAGCAACGATATGCAATAAACTGTTCTTCTCAGAACAACGCTTTCCAGTGACCACAAAACTGTACTTCTCATGTCAACGCTCTTCTCACCTTCTGCATGAGTTTGTTTGAATCCTCTTCTCACACCCAGCTATGGAAAAATGGAGTAATGGATAGCGGCTCGGATTGAGGAATCGGAGAGCCGAGTTCAAATCCACTATATTCACTTACGTGCTAATACCCATGGGAAAGTTATGAATCCTCTTCTTCTTCCCCCAGCTATGGGTAAATAGCAGGAAAGAAATGGCAACCTACTGCGGGAAAAAAAATCTGTCTCGTCAGTCATGTTTCGAAAGATACATGTTTGCCTAAGCGTGTATCGCGCATGGCACATAACTGAACTGAGTTTCATGGCGAGTTCTACAACAAGAAAATGTCCGTAGAAATTCCCCGATCGCATCGTTAAATATTTGAGCTTAACGACTTTAACAAAATATTGCAATAACAATCATACATATGAATGCTGATTGTTATTTTAAGAAGTGGGTACAGATGAAAAGATTTGAAATTAATTGGTTGGTCTGCTAAAAATGACATATAGGTCATTTAATGGAATTGATACCGAAATTTAATTTTCATGGGAGCTTTGATAATTTGTTGTTTTTTGCATTCTTTTTTTTACTATTTGCTGGAAATCTTTTCTTTTACCAGATCTATTGCTTGTACAGTGTAACCCGGATATAAGAGAAACCCGGATATAAGAGAGATTTTCTCTGGTCCCAAATTAGAGCCTGTGTTAATGTATATAAAATAGACCAAACCCGGATATAAGAGACTTCTTCTCCGGTCCCGACAACTCTCTTATATCCGGGTTACACTGTAGTTTCTTTAAAATTTGGTTAAAAAAATCTTTTTTACGCCTCAACGACGTAACAGAGCTGACTATAGAAATTTTAGCGCCTTTTTTTGCGGTAAAATAACACATTACAGTGTAACCCGGATATAAGAGAGTTGTCGGGACCGGAGACTAAGTCTCTTATATCCGGGTTTCTCTTATATCCGGGTTTGGTCTATTTTGTTTAGGTAAGTATGGGCTCTAATTTGGGACCAGAGAAAATCTCTCTTATATCCGGGTTTATCTTATATCCGGGTCTCTTATACAGTGTAACCCGGATATAAGAGAGTTGTAGGGACCGGAGAATAAGTCTCTTATATCAGGGTTTCTCTTATATCCGGGGTTTGGTCTATTTTGTTTAGGTAAGTATGGGCTCTAATTTGGGACCAGATAAAAAATCTCTCTTATATCCGGGTTACACTGTACTTTGGAAATTCAAGTAATTGCAAAAATCAAATAATTGTTGGATTTTATTTTTAATTTAAAAATTTTAAATAATGAAATTTTTCAGGACTTATTCACAAATGAATTCAATTATTTTTTTTTAAGAAAATCTAGATAAAAAAATTTTTTTACATCTTTTACCCCACCCCCTCCCAACACACACACACACACACACACACGTTACTTAATTAATTAAAATTTCATGAAATTTCTAGAGTTCCTCAGAGTTTTTTTTTTTATTTGGAAAATATTGTCCAAATGAGGGGAGTAAACTAAAAAACACTAATAGCGGTGTCAAGGTAATAACTGTCCTTTTGACACGTCGTCTTTTTGTTGTTGTTTTTTGCGGACAATGAATTTAAGCATTGTCCGAACGGAAACCTACGTAAATTTCTCAACTTCAACAAATGGGTAAAAATCTTAATTAAAGCCTGAAAATACCCATGACATTTATTTTGTGTGTCTTTTTGCACAAGGGACTAATTGTTGCCCAACACCGTTTAGCGGTATCCATTTTTTTATTTTTATTTTTTTTTAATAAGAAATTACAAATTTGCATCGCGTTTTTCCATTTTTTTTTTTTTAAATAATTCTTTCTTTATTCCATTTTTGTTTGACTTCCTTTTCATTATGAAGAACTGAACAAAGAATTCCAGAAATTCTGTAGATTCATTAAAAAAAACAATTCAAATTAATCAACAAAAAAAAAATCTGAATAATATTCCGGACGATTTTGTTTTTTTTTTTTTTTTTTTTTCTTTGGCCGATCTATTCTCCAGCCATCGCTCACGACAATTTGCTGCAGTTTTCTTTCCCTGACTTTCTCATTACAATTCAACGTCTGGGGGAAAAAAAAAAATAAAAGGTAAGACATTATGCCCGATAATTTGATCAACGAATCACTCAGGTAGGTAACAAATAACTTGTTGCGTGCGTGAAGTAAATGTGATTTGATTCATAAACAAACTTAAAATTAAAATCATTTTAACAACGTTACTTGTACAAGTCAACTGCTGTGGTGAAATGTGTGTGTAGGTACCTCCATGAAATCGCTTAAAAAAAGGGCATGATCAATAAGCCAACTTGAAAACAAAATTTTATCGTCTATGTTTATGTTATTAAGAGGAAAGAACTAAGTATTTTTTTTTTTAATTATTTAAAAAAAAAAAAAATTTTTTAGAACATTTTAACTTTTGGTTAAAAAAAAACAGTCTTTCTCTTTGTATTAGCGGAACTACTAAATAACAAAATTTTAGCACTTTTTTTTTTGTTTTGTATGACAGACATTTAATATGGAAAATCTTGCAAAAATAAAAATAATTGTCGGATTTTAATGAAACTTTCAGAAACTATTCACAAATGATGGAAATTATTATAAATATGTTTTTTTTTTTTTTTGAAGTCATAGCAAAAATAATTTTTTTTTATGTTTATTACAAACTAATTTTATGGAAATTCTAGAAATTCAATACTGGTCAGTTTAGTGATTATATTAGTTAAAAACACAAGGCTTTGAAGAAAGCAAGTCGTGTTTTTTTTTTTTTTTTTTTTTTTCTTTTTTTTAATCAGACCTCCCTACCTGAAAATCAGTTCTGAATAAACTCAGTAGATTGCCTTAACTGGGTATTGAACTTGTCGGAGTTAGCTCCTCCTTAGTTCCTTAGGCCTTCACCAGGGGTCTCTCTCCCCTGGCTATAAATACTGGGTGACCTTTTGTCTCGATCTCTCTTTTCCCTCAGGCCTTGGGCCTCATATCACCTTGCGTTGATGAGGTGGGGTAATTCTTTTTCTCTTCATTTCAGCTAATATCAATATGTGAGCTCTCACCAATACAGTGTTTCCCAAATTCTGGGAACACGCTAAGAACAATACACGTACGTAAAACACCCACCACAATACACACACATAATATCCACCACACAAACTCGATGTAACTGTCCATGTGCTTGTAACTTGTTGTTAATACATATATTTGTTTGTATATAATTATCGGTCTTGTTTGTTTTCTTTGGACTTAATTAAACTCCAACATTCTCATGTAACTGGACTGGCTAGCAGGAAATTTTAACCCATGTGTGTTCTTTACATCTTCACCGCCATGGTCCACTACACGCTATTTGGGTTCTGTCACTGGATCTAACGCCTTAAAGCAATGGAGAACTTAAAGAGGGAAATTAACAGGAGATAACTGAGATTCATTAAACATGGCATATGGAACAAAAACAGTCTACCCCAGTGAGTGAAATAAAGGGTTCAGTTCGACATTCTAACCACCTGAAGAAGGCCGGAGCGTACAATGGCTGAAACGTTGTAATAAATATGGCGACAAAGATGAGGACAATAGTCCGAATAATGTAAATAATAAGACAATAGTGTCCATAATATATCTTATTCATACAAGCATGACAAGCTTTTCTAATTATATAAGGTCTTAGTTTAATTGCATTTTTTTATTTTATGATTCAGAGCAGATTTTTGGTCCCTGTGGGGTCCTGTTTTACAAAAACAAAATTGATGATTTAAATTATCCAAGGATTTCTGTATACAAATTATTACAGAAATTTAAAAAATTTAAAACTTGATAAATTATACTAATTAAAAAAAATTAAAACAATTCTTGTAAAAATTCATTATTCATTGAAAAGAAATTTTTCTTAAGACAATAGTATCCATAATATATCTTATTCATACAAGCAAACGACAAGCTTTCATAATTAAATGTTGTAATCTAAGGAAGATTACTGAATAGAATAATCATATGAAGGTTGGTAATGAACGATAATACTTAGGACAAGAACAACACATATAAGATTCGCCAGCGGTACATAGAAGAAGTAATGTACTAGAAATGAGTCAAGTGAATTCCACAATGAATCTCCAACTGTAGGATATCTACTTTACCACCCCCACACACTCAGATGTAGCATAAGGCCAAATTTAATGTGGGGTATCCAAGCATGTAGTTTCAGCCAAAAATTCCCCATAATCCCCTGTATAAAATGTGGCCGGGTAGCTGTTTCCAGAGACGAGACTCTGCTCTTTGACATAGTCTCATCTGTGGATTCTCTCTGCCTCCAGACAGAGAGTTTGACCAGCACAGCTGGAGACGAATCTCCAACTGCCCCACGTGGTCAGATGTGATACAAGGTCAAATTTAATGTTGGGTATCGAAGCCTGTAGGTTCGGCCAAAAATTCCCTGTAGTCTCCATATAAAAATGGGGTCGGGTACCTGTTTCCCCGAGACGAGAATCTGCCCTTTGACATTGCCTCATCTGGGGATTCCCTCTGTCTACAAGGCAGAGAGTTTGACCAGCACAGCTGGAGACGAATCTCCAACTGCAGACCAACATATAGTATTTACTGCTGCATTTATGTGAATGGAGACATACCCATTATCGTCTGTAGGTATGCTACAACATTAAATAAGGTCTTAGTTTTATTGTATTTTTTATTTTATGATTCAGAGCAGATTTTGTTTACAAA